>JAVKPL010004142.1:0-216171 GCA_032173675.1 Gastrolobium villosum
GCTATGATGGGTGATTTCAATGAGATAGCTGTTGTTAAAGAGAAAAAAAGGAGGAGCTCATGTTAATGTGGCTAGATGTCAGAAATTTTCCTCCTTCCTTAATAACTGTAACCTCTTGGATCTCGGCTGCAAATGATCTATTTTTACTTGGAGGGGACCCAAATGGCTTCATCTGGACAGAGTTTTTAAAAGACTAGACAGAGTGTGTGCTAATGCTGATTGGAGAGTGGCCTTTGGGGATGCTCATGTTAAATCTCTTCCAAGACTTAATTCTGATCACAATCCTTTGCTTCTTTCTTTGTCTCATAAAGAGGATATCACAAAGGGGAGACCGTTCAGATTTCTTGTGGCTTGGCTGGAGCATTCCTCCTTTCCTCATTTTCTCAGATTTGTGTGGAAGCCTCAGCTCTCTATTAACCAAAGCCTGAAAGCTTTGGTTAACCCCCTGCAGTCTTGGAATAAAAGGGTTTTTGGGTGTATTCAGATTCGTAAAGAGTTCCTCCAAAAGAAGCTGTATGAAATTCAAATGAATACTGATAATAGGCTGGACCAGTTTCATTCTGATCTGGACAGAGCTATTCAGAAAGAATTAAACAGGGTTTTGGAACAAGAGGAAGCTCTTTGGTTTCAAAAAGCTAGATGTAAATGGTTAGAAGATGGGGACCGGAATACTAGATTCTATCATACTACCACTATCATCAGGAGAGCTAGGAACAAGATTCTTGAGCTGAAGAATGATGAAGGGTTTCCTGTTAGAGATGCAGAGAATCTGAAGGTGCTTATCTTAAAGTTTTTCAAGGATCTGTTCACAGAAGAAAATCTTAACAGACCCTGGAATGTAACTACTGTTAACTGGCCTGATCTTACAGATTCTGATCTTAAGGCTCTTAATGACCCTATATCGGAGCTCATGATTAAGGAGGTTTTCTTTTCCATGGGTGGTCTTAAAGCTCCAAGTCCTGATGGTTTCCCTGCCCTTTTCTTCCAAAAAAAACTGGGAATTACTGAAGAAACAAGTGGTTCAGTGTGCCCTACACTCATGGAAGAACCTAGCTGATGTGAAAGACCTGAATAAAACTTTCCTGGTCCTCATTCCCAAGATTGCTAAACCTGAGAGAATCTCCCAATTTAGGCCTATTGCTCTCTGTTCTGTGCTCTACAAAGGTATTAGCAAGTTGATTGTGGGAAAGCTGAAACCCATTTTAAGCAAGCTCATATCTCCTCAACAAGTTAGCTTCGTTCCCAATAGGCAGATCCAAGATAATATTGCTATTGCTCAGGAGATGGTCCATTCAATGAATAGAATGAAAGGCAAGAGGGGCTTCTTCACTATTAAAATTGATCTTGAAAAGGCTTACGATCGCATGTCCTGGAGTTTCATTTATAAAGTGCTCACTGAAATTAAGCTTCCTGATTATTTGGTCAATCTCATCATGCATTGTATCTCTACAACAAATCTGGAGATTCTTTGGAATGGGGCCAAATCCGGTAGTATTTCTCCTAGCAGAGGCCTTAGACAGGGGGACCCTATTTCACCCTATATTTTTGTGCCCTGCATGGATAAATTATCGCACATGATTGCTGATCTTATTAATTCGAAAGAGTGGAGCCCAATGAAAGCAGGTAAAGGTGGTCCAGCCATATCTCATCTTCTTTTTGCAGATGATTTACTGCTTTTTGGGGAAGCTAATAGCTCTCAGATTCAAACTATTATCAACTGTCTGGCTTCGTTTGGTGAAATGTCTGGTCAAAAGGTTAGTTACCCAAAATCCAATATTTTTTTCTCCAAAAATGTCCCTGCTGAGCTTGCTAATGAGATTGTGGAGTTAAGTGATTTTGCTTTCACTAAGAATATTGGCAGATATCTTGGCTATAGAATGAAGCATGGTAGAACAACTAAACAGCACTACGGGGAGATTATGGATAGAGTTAATAGCAGACTCCAGGGTTGGAAAAAAAGTTGCTTATCTTTGGCAGGAAGAGTTACTTTAGCCAAGTCTGTCATCTCAGCTATCCCCATGTTCCATATGCAGAGTAGTCTCCTTCCTAAGGGTATCTGTGATGATATAGAGAAACTCCAAAGAAGTTTCATTTGGGGGGACACTGCTGATCATAGGAGACACCACTCTGTCAGCTGGGAGAAACTCAAAATGGGGAAGAATCATGGTGGGTTGGGCATTATTAATCTAAGGTTACAAAACGAAGCTTTCCTCCAGAAGTGTGCTTGGAATTTAACTCAATCTCCTGATAAGCTGTGGGCTCAAGTCCCAGTGGCGAAATATGGCAGGAATAAGGACTACATGAAGGAGATATCTTGTAAGCCTTACGATTCTCACTTATGGAAGAGTCTTGCTAAAATCTGGCCAGATATGCTTAGCAACCTTTCCTGGCATATTGGAAATGGGAAGAAGATTGTTTTTTGGAAGGATGATTGGGCGGGTTTTAACTCTAGCCTTCTTGAGCTAGCTGTTGTTAACCCATCTGATGATATTGTTAATCTCAATATTAACCATTCCACTTTTTCTACAGGAGACGGATGGAATGTCCCTTATCTTAATAATCATTTTGATGATGGTACTGTGAACCGTATTATGGCAATCCCCCATCCGGATTTTGAAGCTGAGGAGGACTATGTGTGCTGGAGAAATTACCTACCTGGTCAATCTATTGTTAAAGCTGCATATAATAATCTAACCAGCCCAAATTCTTATTCTGGTGTTAGCTGTTGGGACCGGATCTGGTCTTGGAAAGGAGAAGAAAGAGTCAAATATCTTTTATGGAGGATGCTTCATGGTAGGATGCTTACAAAGGAGTATATCAGCAAATGGAGTGACAACTCCAATACCTGCCCTTCCTGTTCTGGTCTGGTGGAAACTAATCTTCATGTATTTAGAGATTGCTTCAAAGCTAGAAAGGTATGGTCTATCTTTTGGGTCCAGCCTTTACCTTCAGAATTTTTCAGCATAACCTGCTTCCAGGAGTGGATTATCCTTAATTTGAATTACAAGTTTCCGAAGGCTGATGTCTGGAGGGATTATTTTTTTACTGCCTGTAACTTTTTATGGCATTGGAGAAATAAAGAGTTTCATGATGATTCTGCTAAGAGACCAGAAGATCCTTCCCCAAGCTTGGCTGAATCAGTAAAAGAGTTAGGTTGTTTGAGTAGGAAAAGTCTCATCTTTTTGGCCTGGCTAGTCACCCTGTCAGATCCCCTGCAGTTTGGAAAGCCCCTTCTCAAGGTGTTCTGAAATTAAATGTTGATGGTGCGGCTACCTCTGAGAGAGCTGCTTGTGGTGGTTTATTAAGAGACTGGGAAGGTAAGTGGGTTGGTGGTTTTTCTGTTTTTATTGGATCTTGTTCCCCCTTGCATGCTGAATTATGGGCAATTCTATATGGTTTGGATTTTGCTTGGAACTCTGGATGGAGGGAAGTTGTTCTTGAATCTGATTCGCTTCAAGCCATTGGCTTTCTTACCAAGGTTGGTAATGAGACTCGAAAGTTACCATTGGTGACTAAGATTCGAGTAGCTTTGTTTAGGAAGTGGTCTGTTTCTTTGAAGCATATCTCTAGATCCTACAACTGCTGTGCAGATTGGATAGCAAAGCATGCTTTACATGATTCTTTTGGATTTACTGTTATCCCCTCACCTCAGAGGGAGCTGGTCAATCTTCTTGCTGCAGATTTGTTGGATCCAGGCAACTCCTAGTAGGCTGGTTTTTGTTCTGTTTTGTGTCTTTCTTTTCCTAGTTTGTAGCTGCTGTTTTTGCTGTTTCTGGTCTTTTGTTTTCTGTTCTTTGTGTTGCTGTTGTCGTGGGGCTTTTTGCCCCATGTACTTACCAAAAAAAAATAAATAAATAAATAAAAATAAAATTAGACCCTAAACATATTACAAAATAAATTCAGTTCATAATCCGCGATGCAATATTCACATGTAATACCATCATCTTCATCCTCAACCCATGACGACCATCTTTTTGAAAGTTTTTGCAGTTTACATGTGCTTGAATGACATAAAGATAAGTGATGATTTTGAGCCACTGGATTATTCATCCACATGCTCCTGATAAAAGATTGCACCTTCTCTCTGCATCTTCTAACACAGGTGGATCTTTTCAAAGAACGAAAAAGATCAAATCCGAAGTTTTTTTGTTCTTGATCTTCACCGCACATCAGAAGCATACAATAAACATATTTGGCTTCACCATGTCCCTTCAATGCTGCCTTTTTCAAATTCTCAAGACCCAACTTTACTTTCAAAGAACTGAAGTATTGTACCATTCCTTCCCGGTACAAAATCTCTAAGTTGCCACTCTCCTTGCAACGATTCAAGAATGATAATTCTTTTTTTTTTGGTAAACCATTGCAGTGGCACCATTGCAAACTTATCCATGGATGCATTTTGATACACGTAATTATCCTCTGCAGCATGAAGAAATTCTTTACAACGTAATTTGATCTTGCAGATGTCAGCAATCGAATGAGACGCCACCTTTGAAAAAATCTTCACTAATAAATCCTCTGAAAGATTTTTGAGGGACTCTTGTCTCTTCTTCTTAATCCTTCCCTGCCTAATTACTCTTAAAACAACCATTGTTTTAAGATTGAAAACTTAAAAATAATAACTTTAGAATTCCTCCTATGAGAGAAGGTTTAGAATTTTGTGAAGTAAAGGTTTCAGAAAACACAATAGGAATAAGAGACTTGCTTGTGTATATAAATAGACATAAGTCGGTTGAAGTTTGGAAAATACTATATAATATCTTAACCATATTTTAGGTCAAAATTGAGAGTGTAATGATCCTGGCCCTTTAGTATATCTTACACGATTTTTTAAAATTATTTTTTAGATTTTATTATTTGTTTTAAATGCATGATCTTTTCTATTTCCATTCCTCAATCCCTAATCAATTACTTATTACTGCAGTAACAATTGTGTGGTGTGTCTGTTCCATCCCTAATCAATATATATATATATATATATATATATGTATATTATTTTTTTGAAAGATTCGTTTACGATTTTTTTTATATTACATTAAATATGATCGATCATACACTTTTGATTGAAGTATGAGAGTCATATTTCAATCAAAAGTGTATGAACAATTATACTTAGTGTAATTTATACAAAAATCATAAACAGATCCTTCCTATATATATATTATACTCTTTATATTGCTAAAAACAAAATATGTTGCAATATGTAATGATACCAGGATACAATATTGAATTCTGATATTTTTTTTAAAACTAATGGTCCCGATTTTTGTCTCTGCTGAGATATTTGTTTTTTGCAGCACTCTGAAAGAAATATATATATGTATGTAGAATTTTTTTTCCAATCCCATGATACATTTTAATAAATTTTTAAGAAAATATATTTTAATAAATTTTAATTTTAAATTATTTAAAATACAAAAAAATTTAATAAATAGATACTACCTTAAGATTGAAATCTGAGAAATGACAATCAATCTGGAAATTGGATAAGAAAGATAGGGATGAACAAGTTATTGAATTTTTTTTTTCAATAAAAATTTGGTTAAGGGACAGGACAAATTGAATTCGTTTATAAAATATTTCATCAAATCATTGATGAAATATTTGAATTGGCAGGTACATGTATCAAAAAAAGGAATTTTATATGATGAAATACTTCAATTTGAATCGGTTTTGAAAAGAATTCATTCTGATATTTTCTATCACTCTCTCTTACCCTTTTTCTTCTCTTTTTGGGTCTTCAACACCAAATCAGCAAATTCTTTATTTTTTATTTTGTGTTTTCCTTTGGCAAAAATACTGAGAGTAAGAGAGAATCAGATTTATGTTAGTAGGAGAGAACAAATCGTGAGTTGTCATGTTAAATGAGATCCATTCTCCACTTAACTAATGTTTTGGAGAGAGATAATAGTACTGCCGGGATCCACTCACAGGATGATGTCCATCGCTTTCATAAAATACAAACAGAAGGGCGTGTTTCGTTACTGATTTAGAAAACAATTTTTTTATTTTATGAAAAAAATAAAAAAGTTGTTTGATAAGGGATGTTTTATATAAACAGTTCTAAAAGTAATACACTGCCAGAAACAGGGCATTTGCTACTTTCGAAGGCGGTTTTATGTGAATTTAGAGGCGGTTCATATTTGTATTATAAAAAAATACACGAGTAAGATTCGAACCCATGCTTATGATGAGTGTTGCAGTGTTTTTAACCATTGTGACCAATTGATTCTAACTTTTTACATTTACCAATTAGTTTTTAAATAGTAATAGTATTAATAAAATTGGTGAATTCTGATTCCCCCTTTTAACTTTCACTTTCCCCTTCCCCCCTTTTCATTTTCACTTTCACTTTCCCCTTCCCCATATCCCTTTTCACTTTCCCCTTTTCACTTTCGCGTAGACCCTCCCCACTTCCAGTTTCTAGCCGTTTATAGCCGTTTATGACCGTTTTATGCATTCTGCCCAGTAAGTATTCGAATACTTTTCGTGTGGTATTCGAATACTTCATTTATAGTCGTTTATGACCGTTATAAGCCTTTTTCCCAGCAAGTATTCGAATACGTTTCGTATGGTATTCGAATACTTCATCAGGTATTCGAATACTGCATCCGGTATTCGAATACTTTATTGATAGCAAGAACACTGTTTCGTATTTTGGGCATAACTTGAGTTATACTTGTCGGATTGATGTGATCTTAGTCTCGTTGGAAAGATAAAAGAAAGATCTACAACTTTTATGAAGACCACAAGATCCAAATCCATCATCTTAGATACGAAAAATTGTATGGAAGGAAGCAGCAAAATTAAGCAACAAACTTTAGGTTCAAATGTGTTCTAGCTTGCTTCCAACCACTTTTTGTGAAAGATCTTGACTTGATAAATATGTTTTGAAGTTGTAAAATATGTCAAAGATCTTTTCCTTGGATTTTTCAAATTTATTTCAAGTATATAAAGATTATGATTATGCAATTTGAAAAAACACGTTTACCTTGAGAAAAACTTTGAGCTCATGCAATGCAATCTACCATATACCCTCACATATATTCTAAGTCCTAAAGATATATTCCAAATATGATTTTAGACTTAGCTTTATGTCTTGTGTCTTGGATCTTTTCTTGAACTTGATGCTTTGACTTGTTGGATATGACAATGCTTGACACTTTGTTGGTTTTGATCATTTTTCATCATGGTTAGTTATCTTTGATCTTGGTGTTGCTCTTGATCCAATGATCTTGCCACTTTGATATAACATTACTCTTCTTGTGTGGCTACATCATACATCTTCAATATCCACATACGATTAATGCTTTTTGCTCTTGACCAAAGCTCTTCTCTTTTTGTTGTTGCCATTTTGTTATCATCAAAACATACCTTGTATCTACACTTCACACTCATCAACTTGTGTGTTTTGTTCTTTTAATCATTGATTCTTTTTTCTTTATATTTTCTAGCAAAGTACATGGTGAACCGATATTTATTATATTATATTTTTTCATTTTTTATTTTTTTTGGCGCATGGTTTATGATATCAGTAGAAGGAGCACCTTTGATAGCGCATATCAAGATTTCACTATACTTCTTACTCTCTTCTTTACGGGGTAAGGTCAGATTTCTGCACAGATTGTAGTAGCTAGAAAATAAAAAATGGAACTATATATATAATCAATGGTGTCACAAATTGGGGTTATGGTTAATGTCTCAATGTTCAAAGCAGAATTATGTGGAGTTGAAATTTTATTACTTTATGCCTTTATAGTCCAGTGGCATGCTTTATCTTCTTCTAGATGTTACCATGTTAGTTTAAAAAATAAAAAATGGAATTACAAGAACAAAAACAAAGAAAAAGGAAGTCCCCTTCTCATATTTAATGGATGAAAGGTGTGCATGCTAGTGCTTTTTAGAGTTATGTCAACAGGTATTTGTCAAAATCCATCTTATCTTGTAAGTTATACAAGGAGAGTACTGCAGCCTGGAAAATATTTGCCAACCAGAATCTGCGGATTTGAGGGGTTTTGATCCGGATATAAGTACCTAGGGTTAGGAGTAATAAGGGATGAGGAGCACTGCCAGGCTAGGATAGTATATGGGTGACACAAACAACTAAATAAAGGATTAGTAAGAGTTAAGTATAGTGAACTTGACGGATGAGAGAAATATATTAAAGGGAGAGAACAACAAAAATTATAATGTATTAAAGGACAAAGAATGAGTTTCCTTACATGAGAACAACCAGTATGCTTATTTATTGTTATGGAGGTAAATTTCATTTTCACAAGCATCATAGGTTAGCCCTGCTCTATATGATTTTGACATCTGTGCTTTTGATAAATTTTGATGTTCAAAATAGGACAAATGCTGAAAAGGCGCCATTTGGACTTATGCCAATAGAACCCTTAAAACTAAACATCTCTATCAACATCATTACTCCAGAATTCCATCCAAATGCAGTAATACATAAATAACATAACAATTTTGTATGAGAATATGATATATTTATATGGCATCATTTTTTAAACTTATCAGTTATGACATCATTTGTGTCTTGTTAAGATGAGGAAATAGATCATTTAACTGGCGGAGTCCAGTCTAATGCCATGAGTTTTTTGGGACCAGTTATGCACTTTTGGAAAAGATGTAAATATGATTATAATTTTTATCATGTTCTGTTGTGTTGGTTATATTCATATTTTGTTTTAACCTTTATAGATTATTGTTCAACGCTTGAAGGTGACCTATCCTATAGTTCTTGGCAGGCTTATTTTAAGCTGAAAGATCTTGAGGTATGTTTTTCTTTCCTCCGCTTGTCGTGTGTTATTTATTTATTTTTTCCCTTGTTTGTTCTGTGATAATTCAAATGTAGTTTATAGAAAGAAATGAATTTTCTTTTTTCTTTTTTTGTTAACCTTTTTTCTTTGTTTTGTTTATAGACTAAAATAAAGCTTTTTTGAACAAATTTATTTCTCAAATCTTGTTAACTAATTATTTCTCAAATCTGTTAACAAATCTGTTAAACTTTTTTCTTTTCTGAATAGATGTAGTTTAAGAAACTTCTTTTTCTGCCTTTATGGAATATTAGATGGGAAGAAACTTAAAAAAATAAATATTAAGCTAATAATGTCTTAGCCCAAAAAAAGATAATGGAAAGATGTTTCAATGAGGAGTGAAAACATATTATATTAGTTAGCTGATACTCTTTTTTATTGCAATTCTTCTCGCATGATATGTTTTGCATCCTCCTATGTTACAAGCCAATAGTTCCTTCTTTTCTTGTCTTCCTATAGAATCGCTTCACTTCAGTGTTGTTGAACCTTGATTGAATTGGCTGATCCATTTCAGTCTCTTAGTCCTCATCATGTTCATTCAATTTCACTACTTCATAATGAATACACTCTCACGAATTGGCTGGTCCATTTTAGTCTTAGTCCTCAGCATGAATTGGCTGGTTAGATTAATAAGAATCTTCTTCTTGAAGATATACACTCTCATGGAGTAGAATGTAATACGAAAAACATTTTCTAGAAGTAATAAACAAGTTACTGCTTGGGCAGCAAAATGCATGTTGCATTAGATTATGCCCATATGTTCTTACTTATGCTTTAGATTAGGTTAGTCCTTTCTACTGCTATATTAGATTCAGCAATGGTGTTTTGTGGGTAATCAAAACACTAAATGGTGAACTTAAGAATATTGCATAGTTGTGAAATTAATAGAAGTTGCATCTGATGAAATATTTGGCAAATTCTAACAAAGCTGTCATCATTTTTCAGAGCAAATGGATAAGACATGGATTATGAAACCGTGAAATACAATTGAATATGAACAAGGAGTTAGGGCATTCATTGATTTTGCTGTTTCGCATAGTTTTGTAGATCTTTTGATACTGTGCCCTTGCTCTTGTTGTGGTTTTAGAAAGTGGCTTGAAAAGGAGGTAGTGTATGATCATTTAATTTGCACAAAATTCCCAGAAGGATATACTTTTTGGTATTTCCACGGCGAGTCAGAGGTTAGAGAAAGTAGTAATGTTGAGCCAGATATAGCGGGTGTTCCTGAAGATCACATTGGTCATGATGACATAATTCGAACCATGGTAAATGATGCTTTTGGGGTGGATGGGCACCATGACAATTCAAATATTGGAGAAGATGAAGATCCAACACATAATCCACATGAAGGAGTGTTTGAAGGGTGTAAAGAATTTTATGATTTGGTAAAAGATTGAGAGCAACCACTATATGAAGGGTGTAAGAAATATTCAAAGTTATCTTTTAATGTGAAGTTGTATCATATCAAATGTATGTGTAGGATGAGTGACAAGGCAATGAGTCTAATATTGGAATTACTACACGATGCTTTTGAACAAGCAAAAATTCCAAATTCCTTTTATGAGGCAAAGAAAATAATTACCAAACTGGGTTTGGATTATTAGAAGATACATGCTTGTCCAAGAAATTGTATGCTATATTGGGGTGTGGATAATGAAAATAGACAAAGTTGCAAGGTGTGTACCACATCGAGATGGAAACCACGCACAAAAGGTGGTGACCTTAGTGATCAAAGTAGTAAGCGTAATGTGGCAGCAAAAGTAGTTCATTACTTTCCTCTCAAACCACGCCTCCAAAGGTTGTTTCTGTCGTCAAAGACTGCAGAAGACATGAAACGGCATGCTACGGATGGTGATAATGATGGCAAGATGAGGCATCCTAGAGATTCTGAAGCTTGGAAGAGTTTTGATTCACTGCACACATCATTTGCATCAGACGCACGTAATGTTCGGCTTGGTTTGGCTACTGATGGCTTTAATCCATTTGGTAATATGAGCTCCAGCTACAGCATTTGGCCTGTTGTTTTAATTACATACAATACACCTTCATGGTTGTGTATGAAGTCAACATCATTTATTATTTCAACGATAATTCCTGGTAAACGAATGCCAGGAAATGATATTGATGTGTACTTACAACCCTTGATGAAAGAATTACAGGAATTATGGCATGATGGTGTAGATACTTATGATGCTTCAACACAAGATATGTTCAAACTACGTGCAGCTTTATTGTGGACCATTAGTGATTTTCCTGGATTGGATAATTTGTCTGGATGGAACACATACACTGGGTTAGCTTGTCCATCATGCAACTTTGATGTTGAAACTTGTCGTCTTTATCATAGTAAAAAATGGTGTTTTATGGGTCATCGACGTTTTCTTCATCAAAGACACAGATTTAGATTGAACAAGGTTCGATTTAATGGAAAGTAAGAGATGCGTAATCCTCCAAGATTGTTATCTGGTTGTGAAATTCTTGAACAAGTTCAAAATGTGCATGTTACATTTGGTCGAGCACCTATAGTAAGCGGTAGAGGGAAAAGAGCACGTGTTAGTGATCGTGATGTACATGGGAACACCATGCAGTGGAAGAAGAAAAGCATTTTTTTTGAGCTTCCATACTGAAGACATAATTTATTGCGTCACAATCTTGACCTGATGCACATTGAGAATAATGTATGTGACAATATCATCTTCACATTGCTTAATGATGCGACTAAATCAAAAGATCATCTGAATGCTATAAAAGACTTGCAAAGAATGGGTTGTAAAAATGACCTCTGGCCATTGGAGAATGGAAAGTATCCTTTGGCAGTGTACACAATGACTAATCAAGGCAAGAAGGCTTTCCTAAAGACCTTGAGGAATATCACCGTACCAGATGGTTATGCTAGTAAATTGCTAGGTGCATATATGTTGATTCTATGTGGCTGAACGAGATGTTGAAAAGTCATGATTGTCATATATTGATGGAGCAACTACTACCGTTGGCCATGCGAATCTCATTGCCTGATAATGTATCACGAATTTTGATTGAGTTGTGCTCATTCTTCAAGCAGATATGCGATAAGGTATTGACTGTTTCAGATTTAGATAACTTACAGCATCAAGTTGTGCTAATTCTATGCCACATGGAAATGTTATTTCCCCCATCATTTTTCACTGTCATGGTTCATTTGATTGTGCATCTTGTTGAGGAAGCTAAGCTTGGAGGCCCCGTTCACTACCGATGGATGTATCCTATTGAGAGATACTTGGGAAAATTGAAATCGTATGTTCGTAATAGAGCACAACTAGAAGGGTCTATAGCCCAAGGTTACCTAACACAAGAAATCTTAATATTTTGTTCAAGGTACCTTGATAATATTGAGACCCAATGGAATCGACCTAGACGTGTTGATGATGTTCCTGATGATTTGTACCTGAAATCAAGCGCAGATGATTTGTTTCCCAAAGAAGGAAAGCCAATTGGTGCATCGACATAATCTAATCTTACATCCACGGAATGGTTACAGGCTCATAGGCACGTACTAACAAATCGCCCACTTGTTGAAAGCTATGTTCAGTAAGTACTGCCAATTCTTTTTCAGTTAATGTAAGTTCTTGTAATGCTGTTTTTTTAATGTCATTATTTTAAGTAGGGAATTTAGGACTGGCTTGAAGAGACAACTAAGGAGGAGTAATAGAAGTCAAGCTGAGATAGATAGGCGGGTTCATAGAGAGTTTGTTGATTGGTTCTCTAGACGCGTGAGTATTTATCGCATAGTCCACATTGATGAAGATTGCTTATTTTTAAGTTTAAATGTAGTTAACTAACATTAGTCAGTTAACTATTGTAGGTTGTTATTGATATGGAAAGTATTGGGGAATCAAAAAAAACCATTATGCCTTGCAAGAGGTCCACTTTATCAAGCTAGAAGGTTCATGCATATAATGTCAACGACACCAAGTACCGTACCTTAGATTGCAATAAGAACCTAAAAACCCAAAATAGTGGGATTTATGGAACTTTTGACACTAGAAGTTATTCAAGTAGTAAAGATGGCCAAACAATATGTGGAGGGGTTCCTTACTGTGGTAAATTGATTGACATCGTTAAGATTAATTATGATGGATTATTCACAGTGACATTGTTTAAATGCCAATGGGCTGATACCACTACTCAAAAAGGGTTAAAAAAAGGATAAATTGGGTTTTAATCAAGTGAACTTTTCTAAATTGATACATACCGGTGAGAAAGAGGATGATGAGTCGTATATTAAAGCTTCTGAAGCTCAAATGGTTTTTTATGTTGATGATGAGAAAGAAAATGGGTGGAGTATACCTGTTAATGTGAAGCCAAGAGACTTGTATAATATAGGTGAAGATATTATGACATGCACTGACCAATTTCCATCACAAAACCTGGACCAAATTTTAGTTGATGACACAATACTTCTACACCTAGCTAGACCTGCCATAGATGATGATGTTCCAAATGAAAGTAAACTGGCCTTTGAAGGCCGATGCATGTAAGGTGTAAAAACAAAACTTTTACTGCGGAAAAATACATGCACACATAGGTTCATGCTTTAAGACAGCATGATGTTACCTTGTTTTTGGCCTGATCAGTTAGGGAGATCAGATGTCAGGCTTGAAGGGTTCAAACCCTCTAATGGTTATCCACACCACCGTTCGTCAATGATGCAAGAACTCCTTCTTGAAAGCCACCAGATGAACACCACAGTGAGGCTTGCTACGCGCACAAGTGGTGAAGGCGGAGGCTAGGTATTCTGTTTGGAAAGGTGTAGTGAACTACCCTACAAAATGGTACATAAGATGAAGGAGTGTAGGCTAGGTTTTCTCAAAACCCTAAGGAGAGGAGCTTACTATGTTATGCGCACACCTTGGAGGGAAGAGAGAATAATCATTCAAAAATGAAAACTATCCTTTTAAATAACTTGAAAGTTGCGCATGAATCAGGGGAGGATAAGGTGGAGTTGTTGCAAAACAAATCTTGCCAACAACCTCCAATCTTATCCTCATGAAACTAAGTTCAAAACAATTCAAACTTAAATTCATAAACTATTATATAGTATACTTTTCATGCGCATAATTCAGCACTAAAGAGGGGTCCAAATATATTGAGTGGTTGCATTCAAAATTTGAACCAACTCACACACTGATTCTCTCAACCACCAAATCTGATTGGAGCTTTGTTTTAAATGACAAGATGACATTCTTATCACATAAGTATGCCAATTCAAATTCGAATTCAAACACTTGAATTCAAATGTTCAAACATTCAAATTCAAAATTCAAAATTTCAAATTTCAAATTCAAAATTCGAATTTCAAAGTTCAAATTCCAAATTCAAAATTCAAAATTCAACTTTCAAATTCAAAATTCGAATTTCAAAATTTAAATTCCAAATTCAAATTTCAAAATTCAAATTGAAAATTCGAAATTCAAATTTTTGATTTATTAATTTAACTAATTAAATTAATTAGTAATGGATTGGATTATCCAAGCCCATTACTAAGCTCCATGCACCATCCACCCATTTAGGTGGGCTTCCAAACAGCTTCTTGGGCTAACAACCATTATTAGGCTCAATACCTTTAAAGCTAGTTCATCATGACTACAAGGTGTTAGTGTGTGACCCATTAGGTCCAACTTAGCTTCTGACATAACTGGGCTTGGGCCCAACAAGCCCACAACCCAATTAATGACAACACAAAGCACTAGAAATGCTTTGTTGCCCTAGAACTAGTCAGATTAATGACTTGATCATCCTATTGCACATATTTGGTTACCGTATGTATTTCCCTTCGTCTCGATTATCTTCCCATTAACCTAGGGTAAGGAAATGTATGAACCCCTGCGATTTAGGGTAAGCTTTATTCGAAATAGGGAATCTTCAATTTACTGACTCTAAGGGCAGATCATCTCATGATCTATTTTACTATGCATAGATTTCCAAGTCCCTGTAAATGTCATCCCGATTTCTCCGGTTTACAGATAACCTAATCTCTCACAGAGATTTGACGAATTCCTTCAGCTTATTACCCTAGCCCTGTGCCCTTTAAGGACACGCCCAACAGTATACCTATGAGTCTCCATGTTTCAGGCAGACGAGGCATACAATCAAAACATGCCTTCAAGAACACAGTCTAGGTAATAACTTCAGGTCTAAGGAAAGACATACCCAAACATAAAGAGATTACTCTAATGACACTATCTGTGAGATTTC
Source organism: Gastrolobium villosum (assembly GCA_032173675.1). Lineage (NCBI taxonomy): Eukaryota > Viridiplantae > Streptophyta > Magnoliopsida > Fabales > Fabaceae > Gastrolobium > Gastrolobium villosum. The sequence continues at coordinate 15,060 of JAVKPL010004142.1, forward strand.
CTCATAGAGTCTCTTTTTGGGTCTGTTCAGTGCGAGCTATACTCTTATAGGTCCACCCACGACTTTAGCTAAGATATCTCCATATCTGCAGCTCATGAGGTCTTTACCTTGTATCCATATACAAGTAGATAAGTCGTACTAGTCTTACCCGAGATCACTGATCCCCAAACTCAGTGTCTCTAGACTAGGAACATATAATAAGGAATAGACATGAGATATCCTTGAATCCTCATGATCGTGATCTCATCACAAATACTCAAGAGATACCTGTTCTATTCCAAGGGGTTTATCCAGTTCGTTCATATAATATTAACAGTAATATCGAGACACAATATGAAACTGAATAAATAGTGCTTTCATTTATTTGCGACAAACAAAGTTCTACATCTTGTGTCCTTTATTTAATCAAAAGATTGTCTCTAGGACACCCATATACTAACAAGCTCCCACTTGGCCTAGAGCCAATCAGACCTAAGTCGTATGCCCAAAGCCTCATAATGACTATCATGTTTTCTCTGAGAAACAGCCTTTGTCAGAGAATCGGCCAGGTTATCATATGTGGGAATATAATCCATTTTTATATCATTCCTATCAATGATTTCTCTAATCAGATGATGTCTGCGGAGCACGTGTTTAGATCTTTGATGAGACCTAGGTTCCTTTGACTGCGCAATGGCTCTTGTGTTGTCACAAAGCAACTGTATGGGCTCATCCACGCTTGGAACCACCCTTAGTTCATTTATGAACTTCTTGATCCACACGGCCTCCTTAGCTACTTCTGAAGAAGCTATGTATTCAGCCTCTATCGTTGAATCTACTGTTGTCTCCTGCTTGGAACTCTTCTAAGACACTGCCCCACCATTTAAGGTGAATACGAATCCTGACTGTGACCTGCAGTCATCTTTGTCACTCTGAAAGCTGGCATCAGTGAACCCTTTCACTGTTAACTCATTAACCCCACCATAGACCAGAAACGCATCCTTAGTTCTTCTTAAGTATTTAAGGATGGTTTTGACTGCCGTCCAGTGACCCTCTCCAGGGTCTGACTGGTATCTGCTCGTAATGCTTAAAGCATATGAGACATCTGGTCTCGTACATATCATGGCATACATGATGGATCCAATAGCGGAAGCGTATGGAATTCCACTCATGCGATCCTTCTTAGGCTGTGACTTAGGACACATAGCCCTTGACAGGTGTACCCCATGACTGACAGGAAGAAAACCCCTTTTTGACCCTTCCATGCTAAACCTCTTTAGCATCTTGTCAACGTACGTGGATTGAGATAAACCCAGCAGCCTCTTGGATCTATCTCTATAGATCTTTATACCAAGTATAAAGGCTGCCTCTCCCAAATCCTTCATGGTGAAGTTTTCTGAAAGCCACTCTTTCGTTATTTTTAATGTGGGGATGTCATTTCCTATTAGCAATATGTCATCTACATAAAGCACTAGCAAGACGACATTACTCCCACTAACCTTTCTGTAAACACAAGGTTCATCCACGTTCTTGATAAAACTGATACTCTTAACGACTTCATCAAAACGTATATTCCAACTCCATGATGCTTGTTTTAGCCCATATATTGACCTTTGTAGTTTGCATACCATATGTTCCTGATCTTTGATTTCAAAGCCTTCAGGTTGTGTCATGTACACTTCCTCCTTCAAGAACCCATTCAAGAAGGCGGTCTTGACATCCATTTGCCAAATTTCATAGTCGTGGTATGCTGCTATTGCAAGCATGATCCTAATAGATTTGATCATGGCAACTGGTGAGAAAGTTTTATCATAGTCAACTCCTTGTCTTTGACGATACCCTTTCGCCACCAACCTAGCGTTGTAGGTCTGAGAGTTGCCATCTGCATCAGTCTTTCTTTTAAAGACCCATTTACTTCCGATAGGAACTATTCCTTGCGGTTTAGGAACCAAATACCTTGTACTGATACATCGAATCCATTTCAGATTCCATGGCTTCAAGCCATCTAGAGGAGTCAACATCCTTGACTGCCTCCTCGTAGTTACTTGGTTCATCATCCTCAACAGTTTGCTGATTCTCAATCATAAACCCATACCTCTCAGGTGGATGGATGACCCTCGTAGATCTAAGGAGTTGTATGTTTACTTCTCCATTGGAGAATATAAGAACCCGCACCGCTAATTAAGGTAATTAGCGAATTAATTATGATAATTAGGAAATAATTCTATAATTGACCCTAATAATTAATATTGGGCTTAGATAATTATATTGAGTGAGTAAAAATGCTGAAAGTCGCTTTTCGGAAGAAAAGCGCAGATACCGGTTCTGCTACTCGGTATAAATGCGTACCAGAAAAGTATCCCGAAAAATTATAACGAATGCATGATAATTACTAGAATATTATGTAGGACTTGTAAAACAAGTTTCAAGTCAAAATGACGTAATCTGATGCCAGAACTGATACTGGCTATGGAAAAGCGCGTACCGGAAAGGTGCTCCGAAAAATAAAATAAAAATATGACAAATCTTAGAAAAATGTGTAGGTCTAGATTCCAAAGTTTGGGATCAATATCTTTTACTTTGCGATTAAGGCTAATACTGTGTGATTAGTGGCTTGTGCCTATAAATAGACATATTTGGCACAAAACCCTAGACATTTTACACTACCTACGTGACTTGTGGCTGCTGCTGCCACCCTTCTCCTTCTTCTTCTTCTTCCTTCTTCATTCTTTAGCCAAGTTATCACCTTTCATGCTTGTTTAAACACTTGTGAAGGTGAGAGTTAACCTTGGGGCTGCATTGTGGCCATCATTCTGAGTTGAGAAAGCTGTGTGTGTGTAGTTAGTGAGCATGAGTTTGGAGCTTTAGTGATGGCTACCTTGTGGTAGTCATTGTGAGCTTCAAAGTGCCTTCTTGTGGTGCAAGAACCCATCTTGAAGTGCCATTTTCGTGCTCCTACTTAGGCTGAGTTTGAGGAACCTTGGGAGAGCTCCAAGAGCACAACTTGCCTTTGTTTTGAGCTTTGGTAAGTTACCTCACCATGATCATGAGTTTATCTTGCTTAAAGTTGGTGTCTTGACATGTAAAAAGTTAAAATGAAGTAACCAACACCTAAATGAACTTGTATATGCTTAAAGATGCATGCTTTAACGTGTACATGTGTTAAAAGTTGGACCTTTGGGATGGATATTCACGAAATGCAGAAACTGCATTCTGTCGTGAGATATCCGGATATTTGTCGAACAGATATCCGGATATCAGTATCCGGATATTGATATCCGGATATGGGATCTAGGTATCCGGATATGACATATCCGGATATGTCCAGTGTGATATCCGGATATGGCATATCCGGATATGCCCCTTCTGATATCCGGATATCCTGGGTTCTGCGCAGACAGTAGCTTTACTGTATGAACAGTAAGCTATTGGGTGTGTGTGGACCCTAGTTTAAGGAAGTTGAACTTCTGTAATAAATGGACTAAGTCAGAATCATATGATTAAGGGCTTATGGCTTTGTTGGAAGCCTTAAGACGTAAAACGTAAAGGAAAGGCGTAGTCTTTAAGTTGTATGCTTGTGATGCATGAATATTAATGTATTATTGGTCCATATCAGATTGTGATACTGCTGTTTGTGGACTAGTGAGTGGTTGGACTCTTGGCTTGGATAGCTAGCTTGCAAGGTAAGCTTTCGTGTCCTCGGTTTAGCCATTTTGATGTTCCACCATGTCCCATGGGGATGGGTTTATGCATGCTGTGTTACATGCTTTGATTATTTTGGAAATGCTGTTGAGCTATTTATATGCAATGAGCTTTTTATGATGCATGTGGTGTCCACCTAGACGGCAATCCTGAGTATGTAGTACATACAAGATGGAGAAGCATGTGGGTGAGGTGCAGGTAGTATCCATGTACTCATGTAGGCATAGACGTATTCCTACATTTCTCTGGCCAGTAGATTTGAAAGCACACATGACATGATTAATTGTTGCATCGCATGATTTTAGAACTTATACTGTAATGCTGTTTTTAGAACTTATATTACACATGTAAGTGAGCTTGGGGTGGAGACTCCTTGAGGACCCCTTGTCTTACTGAGATTTCTTGTTAGAGATCTCACCCCACGTTTGGGGACGCTTATTTCAGGATCAGGTAATGTTGAGGGCTCAGGTGGCAAGAGGCCAGAGCTGAGTTGATGAGTTGACATGATGATGTGCTGGATTTACTGTTATGTTTTCCGCTTTGATTATGCTATTTATGTTGAGACTGCTTTTGGGCATTGATGCCTTATTTGGTGAGCATGGGGTTTGTCCATGCCACATGATTGTGTTATTGTCTTTTATTTTAATGTTGTAATTAAAGTATCAGGATTTTGACCCAGGCTATGTGTTGTAGTCCTGTGGCTTTAGATACTCACATTATATTTATGTACGAGGTATTCAGTTAGATGTCTTGCGATTTACATACAGGCAGTATTTTTATGAAAATGATTAAGTAATCAAGTTGGTTAAGTTAATGACGTCATAATTGAATTAAAGAAAAAGTTATTCCGCATTTTAATTAAGCGTGGCTTAATACGATAGTGTGTTAACAATCCGGGTTAACACGGGCTGTTACATTTTATGGTATCAGAGCACTTTCTAGGGAAAAGCCTGTATGTATTGCAATAACTTAGGATGTGTCGTTGCGTGTCTACTTTGTGTTCACTCTGACTGGTGTGCGTTATGATAATGCATATGTGACCACATGGCGTGGGCCTGATCAACTCATTCTTTGTGTAACTTGTGCAAGAGTCATGGTGCCACCAAGGAGGAACACAAGTACGAGCGAGGATCAGACGGATCCTGTCCTGGCTGCATTAGCTGAGATGCAGGCGGCCCGACTAGCCGACCAGGAAGCCACGAGGCTGGCGAACCGGGCGATGCTGGACGCTATTCGAGATGCGAACCGGCAAACCACGGCAGAGGTTCTGGAGGAGAACCGGATGGCCAACATGACTATGATGAGGGTCATGTTGGAGGAGTTGAGGGCTGGTCCTGCGGCGGGCCAGGGTCCTCCACCACCTCCACCGCCGCCACCGCCTCCACCTCCGCCTAGTCAACAGGAGGACACCCAGAGCCAGATGGGTGAGGGTAGTCACTTGACGGGGGCGATGCAGACTATCCCCGTACTTGCTGAGGATCGTGACGAGATCGATCGCCGGCTGAATGCTTTCCGCAAGCATAAGCCACCTACCTTCGACGGATCGTATGATCCCATTGCTGCTGCCAGATGGCTACAGGCGCTGGACAAGATTTTCCGGATCATGCAGTGCACGGATCCGCAGAAGCTGTTGTTCGCCACTTACATGCTGGAGGGCGAGGCCCATGAGTGGTGGACCAACCTATCTCAGGTCTACGAGATGCAGGGCCATGTGATGACGTGGCCATTCTTCGAGGAGAGCTTCTTGGGCCAGTACTTTCCTTACGACTCTCATGAGAGGAAGCAGGGAGAGTTTGACCGATTGGTACAGGGCTCGTTGTCTGTCGACGAGTACCTGGCCAAGTTTAATGAACTGGTCAAGTTCTCTCATTTCCGCATGGCGAGACCGACTCCCGTTTTTCTGGCGGCCAAGTTCCGGAGGGGACTTAATGAGGATATTGCTGGACATCTCGCTGGTTCTGCTTCGAGAGACTTCGGAGCGTTGGTGCAGCAGTGCCGCGACATCGAGGATTACTGCCGGGCGAGTCAGGCCAAGAGGGCCAAGGTTGAGGTGCCACAGAGCGCTGGTGGTTCCACTCCCTGGAAGAACAAGAATTTCGCCAACAAGGGCAAGGGCAAACCGTTGGCGGCTAAGCAAGCGCCGAATCAGTTCAGAAAGACTGCTGCTCCGGGGAACGCCGCTAGACCTCCTGCTCCCAGATGTTCGGGATGCGGGAAGTCACATTTTGGGCCGTGCTCTACCGGACAGTTGATATGCTTCCAGTGTGGCAAGGAGGGCCACTACTCCAGAGATTGCCCGTCGGCGAGAGTTGCTGCAGTGCAGGCTGTGCCGTTGCAGATGGTTCCTACTGGGGCGCCAGCCGTGCCACCTACTACTGGGCGTGTGTATACGTTGGATCGTCAGCAGTCGGACAGAGCTCCGAACCTGGTCAGAGGTACTGTTACCATTGGTGGATCAACTGTTGATGTATTGTTTGATTCTGGGGCAACGCACTCTTTTGTTGCTACCCCTATTGCTGTGGGGCTTGAGTTGCCCAGTGATGTGCTTTCTCCACCGATGCGGGTTACCACCGCCACCGGAGAAAAATGTTTGACCTCCACTGTTCATCGCGATGTAGCGTTTCAGTGGGATGGCCGTGATTTCTCGGTAGATCTGATAGGATTACCGATGGCCAACCTTCAGATTATTTTGGGCATGGATTGGTTGTCCAGAAACTGTGCAATGATTGATTGCTGTGCCAAGAAAGTGGTGATGTCTCCGGGTGGGTCCACAGCCAGTTCCTCACCGTTCATTTCAGTCCTGCAGGCGAGGAGGGCCTTGAGAGCAGGGGCATTTGGCTATGTCATGTTGGGAGGTTTGGTGAGTGGGACACAGGAGGATCTCACTGGCATTCCTGTGGTGAGGGAATTCCTCGAGGTGTTTCCTGAGGAGATTCCTGAGTTTCCACCACAGAGGGAGATAGAGTTCTCCATTGACCTATTGCCTGGAGTGGGGCCTATCTCGTTGGCTCCATACCGGATGTCGCCACCGGAGTTGGCGGAGCTGAAGAAGTATATCGAGGAGCTTTCAGCGAAAGACTTTATTCGGCCGAGTGTGTCTCCCTGGGGAGCACCGGTCATATTTGTGAAAAAGAAAGATGGGACCATGCGGTTGTGCACTGACTATAGACAGTTGAACAAGGTGACAATCAAGAACAAGTACCCTCTTCCACGCATTGATGATTTGCTGGATCAGCTCAGGGGTGCTTGCGTGTATTCCAAGATTGATCTCCGGTCCGGTTATCATCAGATACGGGTAAAGCCGGAGGATGTCCCAAAGACAGCGTTTCGCTCGAGGTACGGGCACTATGAGTACTTGGTGATTCCGTTTGGACTCACCAATGCACCCGCAGTGTTCATGGACTACATGAACAGGATTTTCCAGCCGTAGCTGGATCAGTTCGTGATCATCTTCATTGACGACATTTTGATCTACTCCAAGACGGAGGAGGAGCATACTGAGCACTTGAAGATTGTGTTGCAAGTGCTAAAGGAGAAAACGCTATATGCTAAGCATTCGAAATGCGAGTTTTGGCTCAAGGCGGTGAAATTTCTGGGTCATGTGATTTCAGCTAATGGAGTTGCAGTTGATCCTAACAAGATTGAGGCCGTGATGGACTGGGAGAGGCCCAAGACGGTTACAGAAGTGAGAAGCTTCCTGGGTTTGGCAGGCTACTATCGGAGGTTCATAGAGGGATTTTCCAAGATGGTGCTACCGATGACTCGCCTTACCCGAAAGGAGACTCCATTCGTGTGGACACATGAGTGTGAGGAGTGTTTCCAGGAGTTGAAGGAGAGACTGACTACTGCTCCTGTGTTAGTCCTTCCTGATCCTGCGGAGCAATTCGAACTATACTGCGATGCCTCTGGTAAAGGACTTGGCTGTGTGCTGATGCAGAAAGGTAAAGCGGTTGCTTACGCTTCAAGATAGTTGAAACCTCATGAGGAGAACTACCCGACTCACGACTTGGAGTTGGCAGCCATTGTTTTTGCTTTCAAGATTTGGAGGCATTACCTGTTTGGCATGAAGTTTGCTGTATTCAGTGATCACAAGAGCCTGAAGTATCTGTTTGACCAGAAGGAGTTGAACATGAGACAGCGTAGATGGATGGAGTTCTTGAAGGACTACGACTTTGAGTTGAGGTATCACCCTGGCAAGGCCAATGTGGTAGCCGATGCTTTGAGTCGGAAATCCGTGAGCTTATCTAGCTTAATGATGAACGACTACGAGGTGATCGAGAAGTTCAGAGACTTGAGAGTGAACTCCTTGTTTGGGGGTGCACTACTTGAGTTGGAGACAGCAGAAGTGATTAATGAGCTGATGGAAAAGATCAAAGAGGCGCAAGTGCAGAGAGAGTGTCTGGATTATGTGAAAAACCAGGACGGTGTGTCTTGGAACGATGATGGTTTGCTGTTGTTCCAGAAGAGGATTGTTATTCCTCGAGGGCCATTGACCGAAGAGGTTATGACAGAGGCTCATAAAGGCCGGTTCACTATCCACCCTGGTGCCACAAAAATGTACCAGGACTTAAAAAAGAATTTTTGGTGGCCGGGCATGAAGAAGGACATAGCGGTCTACGTGTCCAAGTGCTTAATATGTCAGAAAGTGAAGATCGAGCACCAGAAACCGTCTGGTAAACTTCAACCTCTGGAGATTCCACAGTGGAAGTGGGAGAGTATTTCCATGGACTTCGTGGTGGGATTGCCAAAAACTCAGACTGGTTGTGACTCTATTTGGGTCATTGTGGACAGATTGACCAAGTCTGCCCATTTTCTTCCAGTGAAGGTGAGCTTCACTACAGAGCAGTTGGCCAAACTTTATGTCCGTGAGATTGTGAGGCTTCACGGGGTGCCCGAGAGTATCATCAGTGATAGGGACCCGAAGTTCACATCTCGGTTCTGGGAGGCGCTGTAGGAGGCTTTTGGTACGCAGTTAAGATTGAGTACCGCCTATCACCCTCAGACTGACGGACAGACTGAGCGGACCATCCAGACATTGGAGGACATGCTGAGAGCTTGCACGTTGGAGCAGGGTTCTGCATGGGATAGGTACCTTCCGTTGGTTGAATTTTCTTACAACAACAGTTTTCATGCTAGTCTGGGCATGGCACCCTACGAGGCGCTGTATGGTAGGAGGTGTCGGACTCCTACCTGCTGGTCTGAGGTTGGAGATAAAGAGCTTTTCGGCTTGGACTTTGTCCAAGATACCACCCTTCAGATCCAGATGATCAGGGAAAAGTTGAAGCAGGCGCAGAATCGTCAGAAGAGCTACTACGATGTCAAGCATCGACCACTGGAGTTCAGTGAGGGTGAGCACGTGTTTGTGAAACTTTCACCTGTCACCGGTGTTGGACGGGCACTCGGCGTGAGGAAGTTGAGCCCGCGATTCATTGGGCCCTACCAGATCCTTGGTAGAGTAGGACCAGTTGCCTATCGACTCGCCTTACCTCCGAACCTAGCCAACATCCACGACGTGTTTCAAGTGTCTCAGCTTCGGAAGTACATAGCAGATCCTTCGCACGTGGTGCAGCCGGATGATGTGGAGGTTCGGGAGAACCTAAAGACTCCCGTCGGACCACTCAAGATTCTCGATCGAGGCGAGAAACAGCTCAGAAGCAAGATCATTCCGATGGTCAAGGTGCAGTGGACTGGGCGTAGTCCCGAGGAGTGCACGTGGGAGCGAGAGGATGAGCTTCTCCGACAGTATCCCGACTTTCGAGACAGGTATGTTTCTGATTTTGAGGACAAAATCCTTAAAAAGGTGGGGTGAATGTAAGAACCCGCACCGCTAATTAAGGTAATTAGCGAATTAATTATGATAATTAGGAAATAATTCCATAATTGACCCTAATAATTAATATTGGGCTTAGATAATTATATTGAGTGAGTAAAAATGTTGAAAGTCGCTTTTCGGAAGAAAAGCGCAGATACCGGTTCTGCTACTCGGTATAAATGCGTACCGGAAAAGTATCCCGAAAAATTATAACGAATGCATGATAATTACTAGAATATTATGTAGGACTTGTAAAACAAGTTTCAAGTCAAAATGACGTAATCTGATGCCAGAACTGATACTGGCTATGGAAAAGCGCGTACCGGAAAGGTGCTCCGAAAAATAAAATAAAAATATGACAAATCTTAGTAAAATGTGTAGGTCTAGATTCCAAAGTTTGGGATCAATATATTTTACTTTGCGATTAAGGCTAATACTGTGTGATTAGTGGCTTGTGCCTATAAATAGACATATTTGGCACAAAACCCTAGACATTTTACACTACCTACGTGACTTGTGGCTGCTGCTGCCACCCTTCTCCTTCTTCTTCTTCTTCCTTCTTCATTCTTTAGCCAAGTTATCACCTTTCATGCTTGTTTAAACACTTGTGAAGGTGAGAGTTAACCTTGGGGCTGCATTGTGGCCATCATTCTGAGTTGAGAAAGCTGTGTGTGTGTAGTTAGTGAGCATGAGTTTGGAGCTTTAGTGATGGCTACCTTGTGGTAGTCATTGTGAGCTTCAAAGTGCCTTCTTGTGGTGCAAGAACCCATCTTGAAGTGCCATTTTTGTGCTCCTACTTAGGCTGAGTTTGAGGAACCTTGGGAGAGCTCCAAGAGCACAACTTGCCTCTGTTTTGAGCTTTGGTAAGTTACCTCACCATGATCATGAGTTTATCTTGCTTAAAGTTGGTGTCTTGACATGTAAAAAGTTAAAATGAAGTAACCAACACCTAAATGAACTTGTATATGCTTAAAGATGCATGCTTTAACGTGTACATGTGTTAAAAGTTGGACCTTTGGGATGGATATTCACGAAATGCAGAAACTGCATTCTGTCGTGAGATATCCGGATATTTGTCGAACAGATATCCGGATATCAGTATCCGGATATGGTATCCGGATATTGATATCCGGATATGGGATCTGGGTATCCGGATATGACATATCCGCATATGTCCAGTGTGATATCCGGATATGGCATATCCGGATATGCCCCTTCTGATATCCGGATATCCTGGGTTCTGCGCAGACAGTAGCTTTACTGTATGAACAGTAAGCTATTGGGTGTGTGTGGACCCTAGTTTAAGGAAGTTGAACTTCTGTAATAAATGGACTAAGTCAGAATCATATGATTAAGGGCTTATGGCTTTATTGGAAGCCTTAAGACGTAAAACGTAAAGGAAAGGCGTAGTCTTTAAGTTGTATGCTTGTGATGCATGAATATTAACGTATTATTGGTCCATATCAGATTGTGATACTGCTGTTTGTGGACTAGTGAGTGGTTGGACTCTTGGCTTGGATAGCTAGCTTGCAAGGTAAGCTTTCGTGTCCTCGGTTTAGCCATTTTGATGTTCCACCATGTCCCATGGGGATGGGTTTATGCATGCTGTGTTACATGCTTTGATTATTTTGGAAATGCTGTTGAGCTATTTATATGCAATGAGCTTTTTATGATGCATGTGGTGTCCACCTAGACGGCAATCCTGAGTATGTAGTACATACAAGATGGAGAAGCATGTGGGTGAGGTGCAGGTAGTATCCATGTACTCATGTAGGCATAGACGTATTCCTACATTTCTCTGGCCAGTAGATTTGAAAGCACACATGACATGATTAATTGCTGCATCGCATGATTTTAGAACTTATACTGTAATGCTGTTTTTAGAACTTATATTACACATGTAAGTGAGCTTGGGGTGGAGACTCCTTGAGGACCCCTTGTCTTACTGAGATTTCTTGTTAGAGATCTCACCCCACGTTTGGGGACGCTTATTTCAGGATCAGGTAATGTTGAGGGCTCAGGTGGCAGGAGGCCAGAGCTGAGTTGATGAGTTGACATGATGATGTGCTGGATTTACTGTTATGTTTTCCGCTTTGATTATGCTATTTATGTTAAGACTGCTTTTGGGCATTGATGCCTTATTTGGTGAGCATGGGGTTTGTCCATGTCACATGATTGTGTTATTGTCTTTTATTTTAATGTTGTAATTAAAGTATCAGGATTTTGACCCAGGCTATGTGTTGTAGTCCTGTGGCTTTAGATACTCACATTATATTTATGTACGAGGTATTCAGTTAGATGTCTTGCAATTTACATACAGGCAGTATTTTTATGAAAATGATTAAGTAATCAAGTTGGTTAAGTTAATGACGTCATAATTGAATTAAAGAAAAAGTTATTCCGCATTTTAATTAAGTGTGGCTTAATACGATAGTGTGTTAACAATCCGGGTTAACACGGGCTGTTACAGAGAACGTCGCCTGCGGAGCAGACTCGGGTTCCTCAATCTGTTCTTGTGGATCTTGCACTTCTTCAAGATCAATCTTACTCCCACTGACTTCTTGAGAGATCCAATCCTTCTCAAGAAACTCAGCATTCCTGGAGTAAAACCAGTATCCCTTAGAACCTTTAGGATACCCCACAAATAGAAATTTAGTACTCTCAGCACTAAGCTTGTCTGATGTCAACGCTTTGACATAAGCTGGCGATCCCCATACCCTGAGGTAACTCAGGTTGGGTCTCTTACCACTCTATATCTTATATGGTGTGGTCTGAACAGATTTAGACGGTACCCTATTTAGAAAGTTTGCCGCTGTGTCTAAGGCATATCCCCAAAATGATTTTGGAAGTTGAGTCTCACTCATCATAGACCTAACCATGTCTAACACAGTCCTGTTTCTCCTGACACCATTTTGGTGTGGTGTGTTATGTGCAGTAAACTGCGAGAGAATTCTATTTTCTCTCTGATAATCCCGAAACTCATGGCTCAAATATTCACCATCACGATCTGATCGCAATGACTTAACCATCTTGCCACGCCGTTTCTCTACTTCATCAGTAATTGAAATAGGAGTTTCCTCCTCTAGCCACAATATACATTGGGCCACATAAATCACAGCGAATGAGTTCTAATAACTCACTAGCCCTATGAATCTCAAGCCCTTTGGGCATTGACGAATCATTTTCCCAGCTAGACAAGATTCATACTGTCCATAGGATTCCGAATCCTTGGAGTCCAGGTATCCATCTCTATGCATCCTAGACAATTTTGTTTCATTTATGTGCCCTAGTCTATAGTGCCAAAGATAGGATTGATTATCTATCCTAGGTCATTTCACATCTTCATTGAGCACTTTATTTCCCATTTCCAACACATACAATCCATTTATTAAAGAAGCAGTACCATAAACCATATCATTCAAAATGATAGAAAAAGTACCATCCATAATACTAAAAGTATAACCATCTTGTTCTAAACAAGAAATTGAAATAATGTTTCTAGAAATATGCGGAACATAAAGACAATTATTCAAACGCAATAAAAGGCCCGTAGGCAAAATAAGGTCAGCATCTCCAACTGAAAGAGCAGCAACCCTTGCTCCATTACCAACGCGGAGATCCACCTCGTTTCTATCCAATCTCCTTGGGCTCCTAAGTACTTGCAACATATTACAGATATGAGAACCACATCCGGTATCCAATACCCATGAGGTTGGATTAGCATAAGAATAATTTATCTCAATCATGAAAATACCCAAGGCAGAAGCATCACCATGCTTCCTGTCCTTCACATTGTTCAGGTAGTCTGGACAATTCCTCTTCCAGTGGCCTTTCTTGCCACAATGGAAGCACTCAGCATCACCCTTGTCCTTAGGTGCCTTCTTACCCTTCTTTTTGCCCTTCTTCTTCTTGGATTTTCCTTTGGGCTTAAGGGGGTCACCTTTTGCAGGCTCCTTACCCTTTCCCTTGGCCTTGCTAGGCCCACCAATCAAAAGAGCCTGTGTCCTATCCTTCTTGATAGACACTTCAGCTGTTTTGCACTATATCATAAGGGTAGATTGGTGGGAAGTGTCTATCAAGAAGGATAGGACACAGGCTCTTTTGATTGGTGGGCCTAGCAAGGCCAAGGGAAAGGGTAAGGAGCCTGCAAAAGGTGACCCCGTTAAGCCCAAAGGAAAAGCCAAGAAGAAGAAGGGCAAGAAGAAGGGTAAGAAGGCACCTAAGGACAAGGGTGATGTTGAGTGCTTCCATTGTGGCAAGAAAGGCCACTGGAAGAGGAATTGTCCAGACTACCTGAACAATGTGAAGGACAAGAAGCATGGTGATGCTTCTGCCTTGGGTATTTTCATGATTGAGATAAATTATTCTTATGCTAATCCATCCTCATGGGTATTGGATACCGGATGTGGTTCTCATATCTGCAATATGTTGCAGGTACTTAGGAGCCCAAGGAGATTGGATAGAAACGAGGTGGATCTCCGCGTTGGTAATGGAGCAAGGGTTGCTGCTCATTCAGTTGGAGATGCTGACCTTATTTTGCCTACGGGCCTTTTATTGCGTTTGAATAATTGTCTTTATGTTCCGCAAATTTCTAGAAACATTATTTCAATTTCTTGTTTAGAACAAGATGGATATACTTTCAGTATTAGGGATGGTACTTTTTCTATCATTTTGAATGATATGGTTTACGGTACTGCTTCTTTAATAAATGGATTGTATGTGTTGGAAATGGGAAATGAGGTGCTCAATATAGATGTGAAACGACCTAGGACGGATAATCAATCTTATCTTTGGCACTGTAGACTAGGGCACATAAATGAAACAAGATTGTCTAGGATGCATAGAGATGGATACCTGGACTCCATGGATTTGGAATCCTATGGACAGTGTGAATCTTGTCTAGCTGGGAAAATGATTCAACAAAAGCCCAAAGGGCTTGAGAGTCATAGGGCTAGTGAGTTATTAGAACTCATTCATACTGATGTATGTGGCCCAATGTCTATTGAGGCTAGAGGTGGATATTCTTATTTCATTACCTTTACAGATGACAAATCAAGATTTGGGTATATATACCTAATGAGATATAAATCTGAAGCGTTTGAAAAGTTCAAAGAGTTTAGGAATGAAGTGGAGAAACAACGTGGCAAGATGATTAAGACATTACGATCAGATCGTGGTGGTGAATATTTGAGCCACGAGTTTCAGGGTTATCTGAGAGAAAATGGAATTCTCTCACAATTTACCGCTCCTTACACACCACACCAAAACGGTGTCTCCGAAAGGAGAAACAGGACCTTGTTAGACATGGTTAGGTCTATGATGAGTGAGACTCAACTTCCAAAATCATTTTGGGGATATGCCTTAGACACAGCGGCATACCTTCTAAATAGGGTACCGTCTAAATCTGTTCAGACCACACCATATGAGATATGGAGTGGTAAGTGACCCAACCTGAGTTACCTCAGGGTATGGGGATCGCCAGCTTATGTCAAAGCGTTGACATCAGACAAGCTTAGTGCTAAGAGTACTAAATGTCTATTTGTGGGGTATCCTAAAGGTACTAAGGGATACTACTTCTACTCCATGGAAGAACACAAAGTGTTTGTGTCAAAGAATGCTGAGTTCCTTGAGAAGGATTTGATCTCTCAAGGAGGCAGTGGGAGTAAGATTGATCTTGAAGAAGTGCAAGATCCACAAGAACAGATTGAGGAACCCGAGTCTGCTCCGCAGGCGACGTTCTCCAATGGAGAAGTAAACACACAACTCCGTAGATCTACGAGGGTCATCCATCCACCTGAAAGGTACGGGTTTGTGATTGAGAATCAGCAAACTGTTGAGGATGATGAACCAAGTAACTACGAGGAGGCGGTCAAAGATGTTGACTCCTCAAGATGGCTTGAAGCCATGGAATCTGAAATGGATTCGATGTATCAGAACAAGGTATGGACCTTGGTTCCTAAACCGCAAGGAATAGTTCCCATCGGTAATAAACGGGTCTTTAAAAGAAAGACTGATGCAGATGGCAACGTTCAGACCTACAAAACTAGGTTGGTGGCGAAAGGGTATCGTCAAAGACAAGGAGTTGACTATGATGAAACTTTCTCACCAGTTGCCATGATCAAATCTATTAGGATCATGCTTGCAATAGCAGCATACCACGACTATGAAATTTGGCAAATGGATGTCAAGACCGCCTTCTTGAATGGGTTCTTGAAGGAGGAAGTGTACATGACACAACCTGAAGGCTTTGAAAACAAAGATCAGGAGCATATGGTATGCAAACTACAAAGGTCAATATATGGGCTAAAGCAAGCATCAACGAGTTGGAATATACGTTTTGATGAAGTCGTTAAGAGTAACGGTTTTATCAAGAACGAGGATGAACCTTGTGTTTACAGAAAGGTTAGTGGGAGTAATGTCGTCTTCCTAGTGCTTTATGTAGATGACATATTGCTAATAGGAAATGACATCCCCACATTAAAAATAACGAAAGAGTGGCTTTCAGAAAACTTTACCATGAAGGATTTGGGAGAGGCAGCCTTTATACTTGGTATAAAGATCTATAGAGATAGATCCAAGAGGCTGCTGGGTTTATCTCAATCCACGTACGTTGACAAGATGCTAAAGAGGTTTAGCATGGAAGGGTCGAAAAGGGGTTTTCTTCCTATCAGTCATGGGGTACACCTATCAAGGGCTATGTGTCCTAAGTCACAGCCTGAGAAGGATCGCATGAGTGGAATCCCATACGCTTCGGCTATTGGATCCATCATTTATGCCATGATATGTACGAGACCAGATGTCTCATATGCTTTAAGCATTACGAGCAGATACCAGTCAGACCCTGGAAAGGGTCACTGGACGGCAGTCAAAACCATCCTTACATACTTAAGAAGAACTAAGGATGCGTTTCTGGTCTATGGTGGGGTTAATGAGTTAACAGTGAAAGGGTTCACTGATGCCAGCTTTCAGAGTGACAAAGATGACTGCAAGTCACAGTCAGGATTCGTATTCACCTTAAATGGTGGGGCAGTGTCTTGGAAAAGTTCCAAGCAGGAGACAACAGCAGATTCAACGACAGAGGCTGAATACATAGCTACTTCAGAAGCAGCTAAGGAGGCAGTGTGGATCAAGAAGTTCGTAAATGAACTAAGGGTGGTTCCAAGCGTGGATGAGCCCATACAGTTGCTTTGCGACAACACAGGAGCCATTGCGCAGTCAAAGGAACCTAGGTCTCATCAAAGATCTAAACACGTGCTCCGCAGATATCATTTGATTAGAGAAATCATTGATAGGAATGATGTAAAAATGGATTATGTTCCCACAGACGATAACCTGGCCGATTCTCTGACAAAGGCTGTTTCTCATAGAAAACATGATAGTCATTATGAGGCTTTGGGCATACGACTTAGGTCTGATTGGCTCTAGGCCAAGTGGGAGCTTGTTAGCATATGAGTGTCCTAGAGACAATCTTTTGATTAAATAAAGGACACAAGATGTAGAACTTTGTTTGTCGCAAATAAATGAAAGCACTATTTATTCAGTTTCATATTGTGTCTCGATGTTATTGTTAATATTATATGAACGAACTGGATAAACCCCTTGGAATAGAACAGGTATCTCTTGAGTATCTGTGATGAGATCACGATCATGAGGATTCAAGGATATTGCATGTCTATTCCTAATTATTTGTTCCTAGTCTAGAGACACTGAGTTTGGGGATCAGTGATCTCGAGTAAAGACTAGTACGACTTATCTACTTGTATATGGATACAAGGTAAAGACCTCATGAGCTGATAAGAATGACATCTTATCACTTAAAACAAAGCTCCATTCAGATTTGGTGGTTGAGGGAATCAGTGGGTGAGTTGATTCAAATTTTGAATGCAACTACTCAATATATTTGAACCCTTTCTAGGGCTGAATTATGCGCATGAAAAGTATATACTATATGATAGTTTATGAATTTAAGTTTAAATTATTTTGAACTTAATTTCATGTGGATAAGATTGGAGGTTGTTGGCAAAATTGGTTTTGCAACAGCTCCACCTTATTCTCCCTAATCCATGCGCAAATTTCAAATGGTTTTGAAATTTTGTTTTCATTTTGAATGATTTAAATCCCTCCTCCTCTCCAAGTGTGCGCATAACACTTGTTCCACACCTTAGGGTTTTGAGAAAACCTAGCCAACTCTCCTCCATCTATGCACCATTCTGTAGGGTAGTTCACTACACCTTTCCAAACAGAATACCTAGCCTCCACCTTCACCACTTGTGCGCATAGCAAGCCTCACTGTGGTGTTCATCTGGTGGCTTTCAAGAAAGGGTTCTTGCATCATTGACGAACGGTGGTGTGGATCACCATTAGAGGGTTTGAACCCTTCAAGCCTGACATCTGATCTCCCTGACTGATCAGGCCAAAAACAAGGTAACATCATGCTGTCTTAAAGCATGAACCTATGTGTGCATGTATGTTCCGCAGTAAAAATTTTTTTTTACACCTTACATGCATCGGCCTTCAAAGGCAAGTTTACTTTCAAGGGTTACCTGGCATCAACTTTGAAGGAAAGTTTTGTGAGAGTTGTGTACTTGGCAAGCATGCCAGGACCACGTTTCAGAAGATGGCAAGATTCCGGGCTAAGAAACCTCTGGAACTAATACATACCGACTTGTGTGGACCCATCAATCTGGGTTCCTTCAGCGGTAAGAAGTATTTTATTTCCTTTATTGATGATTTCTCACGGAAAACTTGGGTTTACTTTCTGAAGGAGAAGTCCGAGGTGTTTGATGTGTTCAAAAGGTTCAAGGTGATGATTGAGAAGGCAACAGGAAGCTATATCAAATCGGTGCGGTCTGACAGAGGTGGGGAATATACCTCAACAGCGTTTGTCTTTCTGTGAGGAATAGGGGATAAGGAGGTTTCTAACAACACCATACTCACCACAACAGAATGGCGTGGCTGAAAGGAAGAACCGGACTATTCTTGACATGGTTCGGTCAATGCTTAAGAACAAAAGGATGCCGAAGGAGTTTTGGGCGGAAGTTGTGCAGTGTGCTGTGTATGTGCAGAACCGATGTCCACATTCGAACTTGGATGATAAAACTCCACAGGAAGCATGGAGCGGTCAAAAGTCTTCAGTGGCTCATCTCAGAGTTTTTGGCAGTATAGCCTATGCACACATACCGGACCAGCTCAGAACCAAGCTCGAGGATAAAAGCAAGAAATATGTTTTTATTGGATATGATGAAAAAACAAAGGGGTATAAGCTGTTTGACCCCGTCAACAAGAAAGTCATAGTAAGCAGAGATGTAAAACTCAATGAAGCAAATGAGTGGGACTGGAACAATTCTTCTTAGGTAAACTTTGAAGACGGAATCTCAACACAAATTATCAACCCGGCAAGTCCTGAAGCTTCTGATGATGAAGATGAGGTACGGCAACCCAGGATGCGAAGCATACAAGACATATATGAGTCAACAAGTGAGGTACATTTTTTTTGTCTTCTTGCAGACTCTGAGAACATAAGTTTTGAAAAAGCCATCCGAGATAAGAAATAGCAAGATGCCATGGATGAGGAGATAGAAGCCATTGACCGAAATAACACATGGGAGTTAGCCGAGCTACCAGAAGGAAGTCGGCCCATTGGAGTGAAGTGGGTGTTCAAGAAGAAGATGAATGCTCAAGGGGAGATAGAACGATATAAAGCTCGACTAGTTGCAAAAGGTTATAAGCAGAAGGCTGGAATTGACTATGACGAGGTGTTTGCCCCTGTTACAAGGATGGAGACAATTCGGCTACTCATCTCACAGGCTGCTCAATACAGATGGCCAATGCATCAAATGGATGTAAAGTCGGCATTTCTGAATGGTGTTCTTGAAGAAGAAGTTTATGTGGAACAACCGCCGGGTTACATGAAGGCAGAAGAAGAGAAGAAGGTGCTGAGATTGAAGAAAGCACTTTACGGGTTGAAGCAAGCACCACGGGCATGGAATGCTCGTATTGACAAATATTTCAAGGAGAATGGACTTGAACAATGTCCATATGAACATGCTGTTTATGTCAAGAAAAATGGAGGAGACTTGTTAATTGTGGCTCTTTATGTTGACGACCTCATTTTTATGGGAAACAATGCCAAGATGATACAAGAGTTCAAGAGCACAATGACAAGAGAGTTCGAAATGACAGATCTCGGTTTGATGAAGTTCTTTCTTGGTTTGGAAGTAAAACAAAATGAGAAGGGAATCTTCGTGTCACGGGAGGCTTATGCAAAAAAGATTTTGAAGAAGTACAAGATGGAAGATTGCAACCCAGTTTCAACACCAATGGAACCCGGTTCAAAACTCTCTAAGTTTGATGGAGGAGACCGTGTTGATGCAAGCAAGTACAGAAGTTTGGTGGGAAGCCTACGTTATCTCACATGCACGAGGCCGGATATCTCGTTAAGTGTCGGCATAGTAAGTCGGTTCATGGAGGAGCCGAGATACACACATTGGAAGGCGGTAAAGAGATTTCTGAGGTATGTTCAAGGTACAGTTTCACACGGGTTACACTACTCGAGCTCGGCAAAATACAAGTTGATTGGATATTCTGACAGTGATTGGTGTGGAGACGTAGATGATCGAAAGAGCACGGCTGGTTATGTGTTTTTCATGGGCAACACGGCATTCACCTGGATTTCGAAGAAGCAACCTATTGTGACACTGTCGACATGTGAAGCTGAATATGTAGCTGCATCTTGGTGTGTTTGTCATGCAATGTGGCTCAGGAATTTGCTAAGCAAGTTGGAGGAAAAACAAGTCGGTCAAACTGTGATCCGAATTGACAATAAGCCGGCTATATAGCTAGCCAAGAACCCGGTAAATCATGAAAGAAGCAAGCATATTGACGTCCGATTTCACTTCATCCGGGATCAAGTAAAGGAAGGAAATGTGGAGCTAACACACGTGACCAGTCAAGAGCAAGTCGGGGACATCTTCACAAAGCCACTGCCGACATTGCTGCTCAACAATTGCAAGAAGATGCTTGGGATGAAAGATGGCAGAACCATTTAAGTTTATGAAGGAGAATTGTTGAATAAACTTTAAATGTTTTGTTAGTTTTATATTTAATAGTCTTAATTAAGCAGTCATGTGTTTAGATAAGTGAAAGACCAAGAGTTGTAAGAAAGTGAAAGGCCAAGAGTTGTGAGAAAGTGAAAGGCCAAGAGTTGTGAGAAAGTGAGAGGCCAAGAGTTAGAAGTTTAGTTTTGTGGTTTATGGCTAATTTAATGTTTGGTTCATGAAAAGGCAATCTAGTGTCTATATAAACTAATCCATATTGTAAGCAACATATCACAAGAAAAAGAGAAATACAAGTTTTGTCTTCTCCACAAGAAAATAGTTGTTTTTATTTTAAGTTCTACATTATAGTGATACCACATCCTCTGCCATCGAATTTATGAATTTTTTGCTACACAAATATAACATTTGAATTGAGTTAAGTATTTGTTTTTATTTAGTTTTATAATTTTCACGTGAATGTGATATTATTATAAAATATAAAACTTATGTGCCAAAATCTGAAATAAAAAATTGTTTTAAGATCTTTCTGTATTATTAATTGAGATTAATTTTCCTTAATTTGTTATTGTCTAATTTTCCTTCTTATCCAACAGGTGATAGATACTTGAAATCGAGCCTATGTAGTTTCAACTTTTTGTTTTTAGTTTGCACAATAATTATTATAAAAACTTTACAAAGCCAATACATACAAAAGATATGTTATTTGCACAATAATCATCATACAAATTTTAGACTTTTCAAAAAAATCAAAAATCGATCAAATCCAAATCGAATAAAATTGGATTGGATTTAAAAAGAAATCCAAACTGAATGGATGTTACGTGATCAAATTGAAGGAATTGGATCAGATGATTTTTCCTTGGAATTGGATCAGATGATTTTTCCTTCCAAAGCTGATTCAATACATACCGCAAACACACCTGTCCGAAATATTTATTTTGGTATATCTGAAACTATATATAAATTTTATTTTATATAAATAAAATATTTTGGGTTTATTTATTTTATTTTATATATAAATTTTATTTTATAAATTTATTTAATGTAAGGATAAAATAAACTTGTATTTTCTACACAAACATAAAAGTGGACCCATCAATTCTATTATTTTTCTATTTTAAAATTAATGGACCCCACAATTGATTATCTCTATGACATGACCTAAGAATTTTCCTACAACATAATATTTGTTTTTCCCATAAAATAAAGGGATAAATAAGTTATGTTATAGGAAAAATAATTTGATTATGTTAAGATAAGACAAAACAAAATCATTGAACAAAGTGTCTTATCATATTTTTTTTATTATATTTTTTTGTCTTTTTTTATTGCATGACTTCATGTAACATGATAAAATAAAGACCCTAAAATAAATAGTTTCGGGTTCGACACTTGTAATTGTATATCTGAAAGCTAGAAAATACTAGACAATATATTTTAATTGGGCCACTATATGATACTTATTGGTTTTTTAATTAATTATTTTTTGACCCACAGGCTGAAACCCTAACCCGTGGGGCTATGTAGGTTTTTTGGCCCGTGCGGGTTTTTGTATTTGTGGGCTTTTTAGCTCTATGAGTCTTTTGACCCTAGCCCGCACGGACAAAGACTTAACCGATGGGATTGGCTCGTTTTGACACCTCAACCCATCTTTACAACTCAATACGGATTCCATAAGGTGTCAATTCTTGTTGAATATCGAAAGAGAAGAGAGGAACATTTGAAAATAATACTGTGTACATAAACTACACAGCGGAGTCTATTATATAACTTAAAAGAAAGAAAATACAAACAGATATACTCGATGTGGGACTTCTATATTACTATTCTAAACTATCATTTACAACACTCCCCCTCAAGCTGAAGCATATAGGTCATATGCACCAAGCTTGTTACAAATAAACTCTATTCGAGGGCCCCTCAAAGATTTTGTAAACACATCTGTTAATTGCTCATTAGAGGGTACAAAGCCAGTTTTAATTTCACCAGCAAGAATCTTTTCTCGAACAAAGTGACAATCTATTTCTATATGTTTGGTTCTTTCATGAAACACTGGATTTGATGAAATGTGTAGAGCTGCTTGATTATCACAAATGAGAGTTGTCTGTCCAGTGTCTCCAAACTTAAGCTCTCTGAGAAGTTGTTTGAGCCAGATGAGTTCGCAAGTAGTAGTCGCCATGGAGCGGTATTCTGCTTCAGCACTTGATCTGGAAACTACGCTTTGTTTCTTACTTTTCCAGGAAATCAAGTTGCCTCCAACAAAGACACAATACCCAGAAGTAGATCTCCTATCAGTTGGACAACCAGCCCAATCAGCATCACAGTACCCAACCAATTGATCATGACCTTTATCTTCATATTCAAGGCCTTTTCCTGGAGATGCCTTGATATACTTAAGAATACGAATGACTGCATTCCAATGTTCTTGACATGGAGAATTGAGAAATTGACTGACAACACTAACTGCAAAGGAAATATCAGGCCGAGTGACTGTGAGGTAGTTCAATTTTCCAACCAATCTTCTATACTGCTCAGGATCTGAAAAGGGCTCCCCCTGATTTGGTAGAAGCTTGATACTTGGATCCATAGGAGTTTCAACAGATTTTGAATTTAACAGAGCAGTTTCTTCAAGAATATCCAGAGCATATTTCCTCTGAGATATCACAACACCAGATTTAGATTGGGCCACCTCGATTCCTAAGAAGTATCGAAGTTTCCCAAGATCCTTAGTCTGAAAATGATGACATAAGTGTTGTTTCAATCGAGTGATCCCATGCTGATCACTGCCTGTGATGACAATATCATCCACATATACCACCAGATAAATAGAACCAGAAGCAGAATGACGAAAAAAGAGAGAATGATCAGCTGCACTCCGAGTCATGCCAAATTGTTGAACAACACTGCTAAATTTACCAAACCAAGCTCTTGGAGATTGTTTGAGGCCATAGAGAGACTTACGAAGACGACAAACAAGTCCTGACTCCCCCTGAGCAACAAATCCAGGAGGTTGCTCCATATAAATTTCTTCCTCAAGATCACCATGAAGAAAAGCATTCTTGATATCCAGTTGGTAGAGAGGCCAATGGCGAATAGCAGCCATGGCAATAAAAAGGCGAACAGTAGACATTTTCGCCACAGGAGAAAAAGTATCAATAAAATCCAAGCCAAAGACCTGAGTGAAACCCTTCGCCACCAAGCGAGCTTTAAGACGATCCACTTGACCATCAGGTCCAACCTTAACAGCATAAATCCATCGGCAACCAACCACAGATTTTCCAGAAGGAAGAGGTACCAGATCCCATGTGCCATTATGATGAAGAGCACTCATTTCATCAATCATAGCTTGTCTCCATCCCGAATGTGAAAGTGCATCACCTGTAGTCTTAGGGACAGATACAGAGGACAAAGAGGAAAGGCAAGCAAAATATGATGGAGAAAGCGATGATAACTGAGATTGACTGCATACCTGGGCGGAGGGCGAGTATCACGAGTACCCTTATGAAGAGCAATGGGAAGGTCACTATCCGAAGGTGGGACCGAAGCCGTGGGAGGAGATGCAGTTGAATGTGAGTCCACGGATACATCTGACGAATTAGGCTCGATCTCATCAGCAGAAGAGGTGATAGAAGGAGAGTCAGAAACATGGATGGGTAAAGACGGAAGGTAAAGAAGGTCACTTGGGAAGGATGGCTGTACAGAATCAGTATCCACAGGAGTAGTAGAGGATCCAAAAAAGGGAACTGATTCAAAAAAGGAGACATCCGCCGAGATAAAGTATCGACGTAAAGTGGGAGAGTAGCAACGGTAACCCTTCTGAGACCGAGGATAACCCAGAAAAACACATTTATGAGACTTGGGAGCTAATTTATCCAAACCTAGACCAAGATGATGAACAAAACACGTAGAACCAAACACATGTGGAGTTAAAGGATATAAAGTTTGATGGGGAAATAAAATAGAGTGAGGTACCTTATGATTGAGAACAGATGATGGCATGCGATTAATGAGATAGCATGCAGTAAGTATAGCATCACCCCAGAATGTGTATGGAACATTACCATCAATTAACAAGGCACGAGTGGTTTCAACCAGATGGCGATTCTTGCGCTCGGCTACACCATTTTGTTGAGGTGTATGAGGGCAAGATGTTTGATGGAGAATGCCATGAGATGAAAAGAATTGTTGAAATTGATGAGATAAGTACTCACATGCATTATCACTACGAAAAGTACGAATAGGAATACCAAATTGAGTTTTGATTTCATTGTAAAATAACTGAAAAATAGAAAACAACTCAGACCGATTTTTCATTAAAAATAACCAAGTACACCTGGAATAATCATCAATAAAAGTAACAAAATACTTAAACCCTAAAGTAGAAGAATGACGACTTGGTCCCCAAATATCAGAGTGGACCACAGAAAAAGGAGAAACAGCTTGACGGCTAAGACGACTTGGGAACGTACTACGAGTATGTTTCCCATACTGACAAGACTCACAATTTAATTTAGAAAGAGACGATAAATGTGGAACCATCTTCTGAAGCTTTGTAAGACTAGGATGGCCCAGACGAGCATGTATAGTAAGAGGAGAGTCCACAGTGGAGCAGGCTGAATAAGATGGAAATAGTTGATAGAGGCCTTGAGACTCACATCCTCTGATAATCTCCTTCCCCGAACTCCGATCCTGAAAGATGACAGAGGTTTTAGTAAAAGAAACAACACAGTCAATGGATTTTGTCAAACGACTAATAGAAAGTAAGTTAAAAGGAGAATCTGGAACATAGAGAACATGATCCAGAGATAAATTAGGTAAAAGAAGAACCGTGCCAATACCCCGTGATTGGACCAGAGACCCATTGGCCATAGTAATAGTGGGAAAAGAACCAGTAGTACAAAGGGAAGTGAATAAGGACTTATTACCAGAAATGTGATCAGAAGCCCCAGAATCAAGAGTCCAAGGGCCTATAGAGTGCAACTGAGAGATTCCAGCAAAAGAATTACCAGAGGGAGCAATAGATGTAGTAGGACCTGATGGTTGCTTCTCAGACTTATTACCAGCCGGAGACCCAGAAACATTGGAGACGGGAGAGTCCATAATCAAGAGTAGAGGAAAAAAAAAATCCAAAAAGACTGATCACACAACTAACCGGAAGAAGAGGGATCAGAAAAATAAGACCGGATCCAGAATCGTCTCAGCAAGACGAAAAAATCGCAACCAGCCGTGGCCGGAACGGAGTCTGCACGCGCCTCCACAATCGCCCGGAAACTGACAACGAGACAGTTCCGGGGGAAAAAAAAAATTTGTAAACTACGATGAACAATGGGTTCACCGAAAAAAAAAAAATTCAAACGTTCCTTAGGCTCTTGATACCATGTTGAATATTGAAAGAGAAGAGAGGAACATTTGAAAATAATACTGTGTACATCAACTACACAGCGGAGTCTATTATATAACTTAAAAGAAAGAAAATACAAACAGATATACTCGATGTGGGACTTCTATATTACTATTCTAAACTATCATTTACAACAATTCTTTTGATAGATATCAGCATCATTAATAATATCCATAATGACTATATCTATAACATCATTAATAACATCCAGCATTCGTAAGGCATAAGATATTCACCATTTCTTTTACAACACTATTCTAGTTCAAGCATATGAAATAGCAAAGCAAAGAGAAATAAGAACAGCTAAACATAGAGCAACACAATACTGATTATTTATCGAATTGGATTCACAGATATTTATGCTTCCCTTGTTCTTTTCAATGTTGCTTATTAACTCAATGGTGACTAGGATGTAATGATACTATTCCTAATGCTTAGGGAAACTAATAACACTTGAGAAAAGGGAACTTTGTGGGAATAGATTAGAAAAGATAAGTTATTCTTCCTGAGTCCTCTTCTAATTGAGAATATAAGAGAGCGTTTAGTTGAGGAGAAAATTTTTGAATACTAGGAAAATGTAATTACAAGGAAATGGTACGAAAGTGAGTTTGGTAAAAAAATTTAAAAAAACTTATTTGGTTGAAAAAAAATTTACCTAGAAAATTTGGTTAAAATTACTGAGTCTATGTTTGATTAGAAATAAAAAATTGATTGGAAAAAAACTTGAAATTATGAAAAACGACGTACAACTCGATTTGGTCCTCTTGTAAATGGTCCCTTTTCTTCCATTAGCATAGGGAACTTGGAAAACCATCTTGGAAAGGGTCTTTCTCAACAGTGTTTTTTTCCAATTTTACATACAAATGTAAATGGCTAGGTAACACCGATGCATGGGAAAAAATTTCAAAAACTTTAACCAAACAAAGAAATCCAAAAAAGACACGATCAGATGCATGGATAAATTTTACAAAAATCTGAAACAAACACCCCCTTAAGAAGTTCTTAATGGGGGTTTACAGCATGTATGGTGGAAAGGCTGCTGAAAGCAATCTAGAGCAGAGAGCTGCTATCGGAGAATACAACAATCAAAGAAGAAGAAAGTGTATTAGTGTAAATGGGTATGTGCTGAGAAGTGGTTGTTCCTGTAATGTAAGGTCACTTGCAAGGCTCCCATGATCTTCACCTGGCCACACAAAAGCTGGCTTGAATGGTGGGACATGAGGCACATTTACTGACCTAGATATGATCTGAACAATGTTTTTTATTTCAGGTCTCTCATTAGCAATGGGATGAGAGCATGCTAGTCCTAATTTCAATATCCTCTCTGCCTCTTCAACCACATAGCTGTTCCCAAGTTTAGGGTCCATTGCCTCGAGTATCCTTCCTTCACCATGCAAATGCCACCTATGTTGCACCGATACGGACATAGGGCATGAGATACGACAATTGGACACATTAATTCTAAAAAATGTTAAATTTTGATACGTTTTGATATTAAATAATATTTTTAATTTATGTAATGTATGTTATATTTAATATTCAATAGTTTAACAAAAAAATAAAGTTAAGTTTATAATATCAATGATTTTGCAAAGAAACATAAGAGATCCCAAATATTTATATTAAACTCAATAAAATGGTGATCGTAATCCAACGAATCTAATAGTTTGAACTCAAAATCTAACGCAACGCAACTTTTGAATCATTTTTTGAGTCTTTGCAACAAGTATTAGAGTGTCGGAGTGTCTGTGAATATCGGAAAGTGTCGGACACGTAGGATTTTTGAAGTTTCGGTGCTTCATAGAATGTCACACCCAATCCACCAAACACGGATAGCCCTCATTATTTTTATTATTATTTTTCGTGATATTTCATGTAAATGTAAATTATTCAACTCCTCAAATGTTTGTTTACTATCTGGAAAACTTGTATATGTATATTTGACTTTCCACCATGAACCTTGCTTAATGCTTTGCTTACCTTAATGCCCGGGGGCCAGTCCAAAAGCTCTTAATGCCTATGATACTAGTTGTTTTGGATACTGGAGTGGCTCTTTTTATGTCAATGAAGATTGTCAATTCTGATCATATCTGAATTTTGGAAACATCCTTACCAGATGATTTACTAAAGAGTTGACATGCTTGAAGAAAAGCAGAGAGGGAATCACTTGTGCAAATGTTTGTGCTCGTGGAGGTCAGTCCTACCAAACAATGGTTACTAGCCAAATGAAAACAATGAAGAGAAATGAGGGTACATAGTACAAATGGAGCCTTCCCTAAAAGCCTTATTGACTTATTGTAGTTCCTAGAACAGTACTCCACCTCATTGAAGGACGTGATAAAATGATAACAAATATTATTTTTCTTTTCTGATTATTTTTGTTTGGTGTATTATTTTTCTTTTAATGGAGTGGGATATAGATTAGCGGACGGTATGTCTTAGAACGGAATGGAGAAAAGCTATAAGTATGGTGGAGGGTTAGACCCGTGGTTATTCCTATGTTCCAGATGGTCCCTTTTTAGTCCTTTTCCCCTTCATTTCCCCCACTTCTTCTTGTCCCTTTCTTTTTCACTTTTATTTATTTATATATTCGTATACATATATATATATATTTATTATTATTTTTATTTCTATTTTATTTTTATTTATTTTTTTCAACATTTTTATATCTTTCATGTGGGTTCATCTACCACCGACCCCAATTAATTTGGGATAAAGGTGATGTTGATGTTGATGTTGATGTTGATGTTGATGTTGTATTATGGGAAGTTTGTGAATCTGAGATTTGGGGATTGTAGGTGGTAATTGAGCTGTCTCTAGGATTGGAGCTTTGTATGTGGCTGCATTGACTGTGCCTGGGAAAATTTTGTCCATCCACCCTGACTCTGACGAGAACAGGTAATTCCTACTTGTTTCTCTTTTTGGAAGTTTGATTCTTTTGAATTGAAGCTCAGTGTTTGATTTGGTTTTGTCATCTGAACGATTATTATTAGCAAGAGGTCATTTTGTAATTTGATAGCATCGTCCTTGTCCAACAAAAGCTTGATACAATTCCTTGACTCTGGGAATGAAATTAACCTAGTGATTTCTGTGTAAAGTTATGCCTGACATAAGTTTCTCTTGCTATTTAATAGTATTTGCCCTTTTATGCTTGGTATACCTTGATCAAGTTCTGTTGATTGTCCATTCTGTCTTGGGCTTTTCTTGGCAGAGAGGGCTGAAATAATAGGGGAATGGAAATAGAGAAGGTTGGGAAGTTAAGACGGTGGGGAAGAGTGGTCAATATGAAGTGAGAAAATTAATTCTTGAATAGCTTCTAGTTGTAATAAAGGTTATGCTATAGTTGCAACACAGAGTTGCTCTTTTTCAGTATACTTGACATAAGCTAGATGTGCTTGTTATTCTTGTTAAGATAATGGGGGGAGAATGACTTTTGAGGAGAATTGAGTTTAGAAAATTGATCTTGGAAGAGAGAGTTTTATGTTTTGAGTTTAGAAACTCCTACCCTCTTCCCTTCTTGTGATATATACTTGACATGGCAGCTGTCTACCCTCTTCTGTTCAGCAGGATCGTACTGTTCAGCAGGATCATAATGTACATTTATAAGCAGGGGTATTACTGTCTACAACCATAAAAATTACTTGCAAAGAGGGGTATTAATATTTGGGTTTTCATTTCCTCCTTTATAACACAACAAACTTTCCTACACACAACATTTTGTGGGGCCCACACATTTTAAAACAAAAAAAAAAAAAAAAAAAAAATATGGCACGCAAAACGAATCTCTATAACATTACACAATCATTTTTCCTACAACATAATAAACATAAAACCCTTAATATTTATCCCTAAACTTCTTAACTTCTACCACTAGTTCTTAAATTTATAAGCAGCCACTTGGTCTCTCACTGCTTCTGCTTATTGTCTGTTCTAATATGTACATTTATACATTATTCTGAGCTACTTTTATATATAAATTGCAGGTATTACTGCAGAACAGGTTCTACTGCACAACTATATTGCAGGTATTTACTTTTATCTTGCTATGGTGTGGTGTTTAATATATGTAGCTGCAAAACCACAACTAATGAGTCAGATGCCCAGATGACATTCTTGGCAATTAGCGGACAGGTGTTTTTTTTTTTTTTGCTTCCTTTTCGGCTTTAGATACTTCTGATCTATTTAGCATCGATACTGACATGGGACACGAGACACGACACGACACGACACCCCGATACGTTAATTCTAAAAAATATTAGATTTCGATACATTAGGACACGTTTTGATATTAAATAATATTTTTAATTTTTATAGTGTATATTATATTTAATATTCAATAATTTAACAAAAAAATGAAGCTAAACTTATAATACCTATCAATTTTGCAAAGAAACATAAGATATCCAAAATATTTATATTAAACTCAATAAAATGGTAATCGTAATTTAACGAGTCTAATAGTTGGAACTAAAAACACAATCCAACGCAACCTTTGAACCTTTTTGAGTCTCTACGACACGTAGTGTCGGGGTGTCGGGGTGTCGGAGAGTGTCGGGAAGTGTCGGACACGACACGTCAAGATTTTTGAAGTGTGGTGCTTCATAGCTTCTGATAAAAGGTATTACTGATTCATTACTTATCATCCATTTCTATAGACACTTCTGCAGATTGCTTTCCCTTACACAAGTTTTGTGATTGCAGTTCCGCTGATAAGGTGATAGGGACGTATAGCTGTCTGACCTTGAATTTTTAATATTCGTAAGAGTTG
Source organism: Gastrolobium villosum (assembly GCA_032173675.1). NCBI lineage: Eukaryota > Viridiplantae > Streptophyta > Magnoliopsida > Fabales > Fabaceae > Gastrolobium > Gastrolobium villosum. The sequence continues at coordinate 45,779 of JAVKPL010004142.1, forward strand.
CATTTTATTTTTGATAACAAATAGCTGCCTAACCCCTAGGCGTCCGCGTATTTTCTAACCCTATATAACAAAAGATTTTCATTTTCATTTAATTTGGAATATATGATTTCAGGATGCATATGCTCTTTGCGGTGTGTTCAAGAAGAGTACAGTGATTTCCCCAAAAGTTGGAGAGCAATATGTTAATGTCACCACCAGCCATGCAAATCAGATTACAAGTTATCAATCATCAAACATTGAGCTATACTCTGAAGGAAGAGGTGAAGTTTTAGAGAGTTCAAATTATTTGATGCCATTGGATACATGTTCAACTCAAAACATGAATAATGGGACTGTTGTTAATATCAATGGTGGAACAAGGGATAATAGGTTATGGTCACATTTCTTATCTGAAGACATACTCAATCTTCCAACCTCTTCTTAATTTCCCAATTATGGACCCATAACTTACCCTCCATCTGTGATGGGCCAGCGGAGCCCAATAAGCCCAACAAACAGCACACTGATGGATAAAAGGAAGAAGACCCAACCCACTTATTTGAGAGATTATGTGATGGGTTAAAAAGAAAGAGGGAGCCAAAATATTGTTATGATTCTAGGGATATTATGGTCATTGTACCACAGTTTGTTATTATCTTTCTGTTATTGCTATTACTTTTGTTGGTTTGTTAAGCATGGATGGTGTGATTGCTTTTGTTAGTTTGTTATAAGTATGGAAGGATAAATAGAAAAGGGATATGAAAAATTCAGACATCTTTCCCTCTCTTATCTTTCTCTCCCTTAACCCAATTCCCCTCTCTTTTCCCCTAATTCTATCCTCAACCTAAAAATAGCATATAACATTGGTGCTTTCATTGTTGTTTCGCATTATGGCTGAAAATACACGATTCTGTGACCTTGCTAACCAGATCCACAACCATGATCAACAATTTGCAACTATGGAACGTACGATTGACCTTCGTTTGGAGACATTTGAAAATTCCCAGAATCTTCGTTTTGATGACCAGAATCAGCGATTCGAAACTATGAATCACCAGATCCAAGAAGTTTTTGCGTTGCTACAGACACTCCAACATCAGATCACCACTTTGAGTACCACTGCTCAAGTAGGCGTTCTGGGTGCGTCTCCTAGCCGCAACCAACCACCCCCACGTTCCATGAAAATCGATTTTCCACGTTTTGGATCGGGCGACCCAGGCCCTTGGCTATTTGCTGTGGATCGATACTTTCGTTTTCATCATGTTGCTGATCATGATCGTCTAGATCTAGTGTCGTTTAACTTGGATTTGCCTGCTTCTTGTTGGTTCGAAGCACTGTTCAGCAATGGCCAATTTCCTGATTGGCGTTGTTTTGTCACAGCGTTACAACAACGCTTTGGCCCTTCTGAATTTGAGGATCCCCTTGGTTCCTTGGCTAAACTACAGCAAACTGGATCTGTCCTTGAATTCCAATCCGCGTTTGAGTTACTCGCTCGACGAGTCCCTGACCTTACTCCTATAGCTCGAAAGAGCCTTTTCATTTCTGGCTTGAAACCCCACATTCGCAGGGCAGTTTTAGTGCATCGGCCTGTAGATGTTACCGCTGCTTTTGCTTTTGCCAAAGTTTATGAAGAGCAATTTGCAGATACCAAACTCACCAAACCTTGGCCAGCCCGTTCGCACCAGTTGCCACCTATAGCAGCACCGCCGCTGTCTGTAGTTCCCAATTCCACTTTTCCAAAAAACCCCTTAGCTTTACCTTCTATTCCGATTCGTCGCCTAACCCCGGCTGAAATGCAGGCCCGTAGAGAGAAGAATCTCTGTTTCAATTGTGATGAACGATTTGTGCCTGGTCACAAGTGTAAAGGGCGTGCAACCCTGTTATATTTGGAAGGTACCGAAGAGGAACCTCCTGATAACCATCTGGATCCGATTCCGGAGCCGGTGGTTGAAGAGCCGGTGGACATTTTTAGTCCGGACGTGACTCATGAAATTAGTTTCAATGCTTTATTTGGACATCGTTCTGCCAATTCCTTCCGAATGCAAGGTACAATTAATGGTCAGCCTGTCCAAATTTTGATTGATGGAGGAAGTACCCATAATTTTGTCACCTTACGGATGGCTTCCCACTTGCATTTAACATTGCACGTTATTCAGCCGTTTAAAGTCCAGGTGGGCAATGGAGATGCACTCATTTGTTCGGCTATGTGCCACAATGTTGTCGTGACTATACAATCTACGTTGTTTACTGTAGATTTGTTTGTTATTGAATTAAAGGGAGCTGACTTGGTTTTGGGGGTCCAATGGTTGTCTACTTTGGGCCCTATTGTCACTGATTATGCGGCTCTCACCATGTCTTTCGCTCACCGGGGTTCACAGGTGCAATTACACGGGGTGGGTGCCGTTGCTTCCAGCCAAGTAACCCCTGCCCAATTACACAAGTTGGTTTCCACGGATTCAGTTTCCTCTTACCTTATGTGTTTTACCAATACCACCCTTCCCATCTCAGATACACAGTCATCTGCTGTAGCTAGTCTGGAGTTAAGGAACTTGTTGCACAGTTTTAATGACTTATTTGCCGAACCATCCTCATTACCACCGGATAGGGCATATAACCATCACATTCATTTGCAGCCCAATTCGAAACTGTAACGCCCTCCCTTGTATGCATCCAAGAGAGTCGTTTGCTAAGCGGAATTAGAGTCGTTAACGTCACATGAGCTAACAAAGCAGTATACAAATCCGTATAAAAATTTGCAACACTTAAATTCTTTTCACAAAGGTTTTCCAAAATAGTCATTGTTCATAAAAGTTCAAGCTAACATAATTATGATAAAGACTACAGTCATCCAAAAGTTCCAAAATATTAATCATTACAGTTATCCATCTAAACAAACAGCAACACTGATAATCCACGCATCAGCAATCAACAGCAAAATACTACTCCTTCAAATGCTCTTGCGTCCTCCTGCCATTTTGGAAAAATAGCAGCCCCGAAGGGGTGAGAATAATCCCAGTAGTGTGGCAATAAAACCAATAATATAACAATATTAACTAGGCACAAAATCATAAACAGTCACTTCAACATATCCTTGTTCCTTTTCCTTTTTATCATATTCATATATTGCGTATATAACGCCTTTCCTTTGCGCTTTTAGCACCGTCGTGCGCGCACTTCACAGTGGAATCAAATATCCCTTGGCACCTGAGCTCCATGTGGATTCCATCTGTGGGCCTATGCGGACTGATGCCAAGTGTCCCATACCCCGGTACCTTGGGGATGCCTACATGATGCTTGCTCAAACACATGGTCCTGTACATAACTATTCTACACAAGGCCTATATGATCTTGTTACATGCATGTCATGCTATGCTTTCACACACAAGGCGTAAAAATGCGGTATGATGTAAAATGCATGCTTATATACCTTTCATATGCGTTATGCTGCCACATAACGTCTTTACCTCATAATCATATAACCATCACGGCACATTTTTGGCAGTTTCCTTTCATTATAATGGAACATAATATTTTTACGGCATATGGAGCATCATGTCACAATTCTATACCAGTAGTTAATAGTCACATTAGGCATCATCGCCTGACACTTACCTTTGCGTGCCTTAAATATTACCAACAGCAGCGAAGTATCTCACTTCTTAAGCGCACCTAAATCATTTACAACTAATCATTTACAGTGGCTATTTACAGCAGCAAAACAGTGAGCATACAGCAGCAAAACAGTGAGCATTTACAGCAGCAAAACAGTGAGCATACAGCAGCAAAACAGTGAGCATACAGCAGCAAACAGTGAGCATTTACAGCAGCAAAACAATGAGCGTACAGCAGCAAAACAGTGAGCATTTACAGCAGCAAAACAGTGAGCGTACAGCAGCAAAACAGTGAGCATTTACAGCAGCAAAACAGTGAGCATTTACGGCAGTAAAACAGTGAGCATACAGCAGCAAAACAGTGAGCATACAGCAGCAAAACAGTGAGCATTTACAGCAGTAAAACAGTGAGCATACAGCAGCAAAACAGTGACGTTTTAAACAGAAACAGTGGCGTTTTTAAAACAGAAACAGTGGCGTTTTTTAAAACAGAAACAGTGGCCTTTCATGGCTAAAACAGTGGCATTTTAAGCATGGAAACAGTGGCATTTGATGAGTAAAACAGTGGCATCTCATGCATAAAAACAGTGGCTTAAGGAGCACTAAAACAGTGACATACATGTGCAGAAACAGTGGCATGTAATGTGCAGAAACAGTGGCATGTAATGTGCAGAAACAGTGGCATGTAATGTGCAGAAACAGTGGCATGTAATGTGCAGAAACAGTGGCTTTAAGTGCAGAAACAGTGGCTTTTAAGTGCAGAAACAGTGGCTTTTAAGTGCAGAAACAGTGGCATATAATGGTGATTTTTTGAGGGACCGAAACAGTGGCATTTTACCTTCAAAACAGTGGCACATCAAACCGAAACAGTGGCACATTTCTTCTTTAAAACAGTGGCATCCCCATAGTGGCATAAGCTTAAACATAACCATAAGATTTTTATGCATACAATTCATCATGAAATGACTCCATACTTATACTTTTATTATGCTCAACCAAGGATCCAAAGCAACACATATACAAGGAGACATTTGAGCATACATACATGGCTACACTAAGAAAGAGTTCAAGTTCAAGGCCTACCTCTTGTAGCACACCCTTCAAAGTCAAGAATCACACCACCTTCTAGCTTCACTACACACAAGTCCACACTTCCTAAGAGGTCCTATGCGCAACAAGGTGAGGAACAAGGCTAGCACTAGCTTGGTGTATGGTTGAGGTGAGGGAAGGAGGGAGTTGGCTTGGCAAAGTCTTCTTGCTCCAAGGTGGCTTGTTGGTGCGGTTAGAGGGAGTGAGGAGGAGGAGGAGAGTTGGCTGCACTTGCACATGAAGCCAGCCCCCTCTCCATGCGCACATATATAGGGAAAGTGAGGGAAAATTGCCATGATTAACTATCATGAAAAATTCAGATTTCTTTGAGAGGATGGGGCTGTATATAAGGCTGAATCAAGCAAGGGTTTGCTTCTAGCTTACTCTATTTACATGCAAGGATGGAGGAGTGATATGTTCAGATTTGGTGCTGTCCTTAAGTCAGAAAATTTTCTGCATCATTGACCAAGTTGTGCGCAAAAATGGAGTGGAGGAGGTGCCTCATGAGTACATGCAAGAGCTTTGCTAAGTCAACAAGTAAAACAACCATGTGGCAGCCCAAAAATCTGCACTTAGGCAGCCTTGGTGCGCAATGATGAGGGGGAAGAGGTGCAGTTTTGTGACAGCCCAAATTCAGATTTTTGGAGCTGCACAAAGTGATGAAAATGCAGCCAAAAATCCTCTTATGATGCATGTGAAAACAAGGCAGGTTTTGACTCATGATGGGCTGCAAAAGCTTGCCAAAAATCTGCACAATGCAGTCTAATGATGGAAGTGCAAGAGGGTTCTCCAAGTCCACAAGTTAGGCAGTTTGTGTCATAAGAAAAATCTGCATCAAGACCCCTCCCATGTGCGCCAAAATGGGGAATTATGCAGCCTAAAATCATGCTAAAATGCACATGTGTCTTCCATGCAATGAGGTTTAAATCAAGTTATGCTTAAGCAAGGTGAGGTGGCGGTTTTAACAAGGGAAAATGGCAGATTTCAAGGTCCTAAATCACCCTTACTTGTGCGCAAAATTGAGTGGTAGAAGGGTTGCCATGTGAAGGTTTCTTGGTACACAAGACCACTTAGTTGGACAAGGCTTAGGGAGGATAAGAGTGGACACAACCTTGGGCTGAATTAGCTTGATCCAAGAGCCATCCTTGGGCCATTGGCCACACACACAAAGGATCCAAACATACAAGTCCAAAAGCAACAAGTCCATACACACTCAAGCCCACATCCAAACACTAATGCCTTCTAACACACACTCACATTACTCATAAGATTAAATTCACATGTCTACATATGTATCTTCCTATGATTTAATTTAATTAATTACCTTAGTCTTATCCAAGGATAAAGGTCAACCAATTCACAAGCCATTACACATAAACCATACATCCGAATTCTACACATGTACATATAGCATATAGTACCTATGTATTTTACTAATTATGCGGGATGTTACACTCTCCCCACCAAATAGGAATTTTGCCCGCAAAATTAAACTTACTTAAGAGCTAAACAGTTCTGGATAGCGTTTCCGAACGTCGTCCTCGCGCTCCCAAGTGGCTTCAGCTGCCGATCTGTTGTTCCATAATACTTTCACCAAAGGGATTTCTTTAGAACGGAGTCGCTTGACGGATCTTTCAAGAATTTGGAATGGTTGCACTTGATAGGTCAGATTTTCCTTGAGTTCCACTTCTTCCGGCTGTAACACGTGAGATGGATCAGAGAGATACCTCCGTAGCTGTGACACATGAAATACATTGTGAATTCCTGACAGATTGGGTGGTAAAGCCAACCGGTATGCAGACTCTCCAATCCGGTCCATAATCAGATACGGTCCTAAGTACCGTGGACTTAACTTCTTTACTCCCATTCTCCTTCCGAGTCCCGATGTAGGAGTGATTCTCAAAAATACATGGTCTCCGACTTCGAAAGATAGAGGCTTATGACGCTTGTCGTAATAACTCTTCTGTCTGGCCTGAGCCCGCTGCATATTTTCTCGAATCTTCTTTACTTGTTCGGATGTTTCTTGAATTAGATCAGGTCCTAACATACTTTGCTCACCCACTTCAGTCCAACATAAAGGGGATCTGCATTTTCTCCCATACAAAGCTTCATACGGTGCCATCTGAATGCTGGAGTGGTAACTGTTGTTGTAAGCGAACTCAATCAACGAAAGATAACTATCCCAGCTGCCTCCTAACTCCAAAACACATGCTCGCAGCATGTCCTCTAAGGCTTGAATGGTGCGTTCCGTCTGGCCATCGGTCTGCGGATGATAAGCAGTACTCAACCTCAATTGGGTCCCTAATGCTCTTTGAAAGGATTCCCAAAACTTAGATGTAAACTTGGGATCGCGATCACTGACAATACTCGTAGGAACTCCGTGCAGCTTCACAATCTCCTGCAGATAAATTCTAGCAAGCCTCTCTGTATCATATGTGGTTCTAACACGCAAGAAATGAGCTGACTTTGTTAAACGATCGACAATCACCCAGATAGAATCATATCCTTCTCGCGTCCGAGGAAGTCCAACTACAAAATCCATCGAAATACTGTCCCACTTCCATTCGGGAATCTCCAAAGGTTGAAGGAGTCCCGACGGTTTCTGATGCTCGTACTTCACCTTCTGACAAGTTAAGCATCGAGATACATACTCCGCAATATCACGCTTCATACCCGGCCACCAAAACGAGGTCTTCAAATCATGGTACATCTTCGTGGATCCAGGATGAACTGCATACTTACCCTTGTGAGCTTCCTGCAAAACTTCTTGCTTCAACTCTTCATTCGGCACAACCAGCCGTCCTTGAAATCTCCAAACATCATTCTCATCCTTTACAACATCTTGGTTGCCAATCAAATCACGGACTAACTCTTCATCTTTCTGAGCCTCCTTAATTCTACTGATCAATTCATTCTCCACCTTTATATTCCCCAATCTTATGCTACTTCCTCTCTCGTCTACCGATAAGTTCAGGTCTCGAAAGGCCTCAAACAATTTCAGCTCTTCTATCATCAGAGTTGCAGTGTGTAGTGTCTTCCTACTCAGGGCGTCAGCTACCACGTTTGCCTTTCCTGGGTGGTACTTAAGTTCAAAATCGTAGTCCTTCAGAAATTCCATCCACCGGCGTTGCCGCATATTCAGCTCCTTCTGGTCGAACAAGTACTTCAAACTCTTATGATCGCTGAACACGTCAAACTGCGAGCCATACAAGTGGTGCCTCCAGATTTTAAGTGCGAACACTATAGCTGCTAACTCCAAATCGTGCGTAGGATAATTTTCCTCGTGGGGCTTAAGTTGTCGAGATGCGTAAGCTACTGCCATATGGTCCTGCATCAACACGCATCCAAGTCCTTTCAGCGACGCATCGCAGTAAACTTCGAACTTTCGAGTAGGATCCGGAATCGTGAGTACGGGAGCACTCGTCAATCTGCTCTTTAGTTCCAAGAAACATTCTTCACAGGCTTCAGTCCACTCAAAAGGCTTATCCTTCCGAGTGAGACGAGTAAGGGGTTGCACTATCTGAGAGAAATTCTGGATGAACCTTCGATAGTATCCAGCCAGACCTAAGAAACTTCTTACTTCGGTGACAGTCTTGGGTCGTTCCCAATTCATGACAGCTTCAACTTTGCTGGGGTCCACCGCGATACCTTCTGATGAAATGACATGGCCCAGAAACTGGACCTCTTTAAGCCAGAACTCGCACTTCGACCATTTCGCGTACAACTGCTTCTCCTTCAAGACTTGCAAGACAATCCTCAGATGTTCCGCGTGCAGCTCTTCATTAGCCGAGTAAATCAGGATATCGTCAATAAACACGATAACGAACTGATCAAGAAACGGGCGGAAGATGCGGTTCATGTAGTCCATGAATACCGCTGGAGCATTCGTAAGTCCGAATGGGATCACCTGATATTCATAGTGCCCATAACGAGTCCTAAAAGCGGTTTTCGGAATATCCTCCGGTTTGACCCGGATCTGATGGTATCCCGATCGTAAATCTATCTTGGAAAAGACTCTGGCTCCTCTCAGCTGGTCCATCAAATCGTCAATCCTCGGTAGCGGGTACTTATTCTTCACCGTCACTTTGTTCAGCTGGCGGTAATCTACACACAGACGTAAGCTTCCATCCTTCTTCTTAATCAAGATAGCTGGAGCACCCCATGGAGAAGTACTCGGTCTGATGAATTCCTTTGCCAAAAGCTCTTCTATCTGCTTCTTCAACTCGCGAAGTTCCAACGGTGCCATGCGATACGGGGCAATGGAGATTGGTCCAACTCCAGGAACAAGTTCGATCGAAAATTCTATTTCCCTATGAGGAGGCAATCGAGGTATTTCATCCGGGAATACCTCCTCGAATTCTCTAACTACCGGTACGTTCTGAATTTGATTGTCAACCGAGGTCTCAGCCTCGATCGATAAAAGATATCCTGCTGCTCCCTTGCGGAGCTCTTTTCTAACTTGCAATAAGGAAATGAGAGAGAAAGGTTGAAAATTACCATCTTTCGCAGGAACAACGACTTTCCCCGCTCGACAGTCCAATGTTATCCCGTTTTCCGTCAGCCAGTCCATACCGATAATCACATCGAAGTTGAATACCGGCAGGACCACCAAATTAACTGTATACGTGTTCCCTTCATACTGCAAGGTAACACCTCTGCAGATCTCTGAGGCCGTGCACGATCCTCCAGTAGGTGTGCTGATGTGTAGCTCATAAGGTAACGGGGTTGGGGTGATGCCTATTCTTAAGGCAGTATGCTTTGCCATAAAAGAGCCAGACGCTCCAGAATCAAAGATAACAGAAATTGGGTGACCATTCAAAGTGACATTACCTTTGATCAGGTTGGGAAACTTCTGCGCTTCATTTGCATCCAATGTGAACACCCGTGCTTGCGGAGGCTGTTGGTCAGCGTTCTGGGGGCACTTGTAAGCAAAATGACCTTGCTGGCCGCATCTGAAGCATGCATTGTTATTCTTGCGACAAACTCCAAAGTGATTCTTTCCACATGTAGCACAAACAGTCGCGCCCTGACGTCCAGTCGACGATTGACCCACCGTAAAGTTTCTCTTAAAATTTCCAGGCCGCGCCTGCAACGGCGTACCTCTGCCTCGACCCCTACCAGGTGCCGCCCTGAAGAATCTGCCTGCTCGGTTTCCTCCGTGGAACTGTGGTGGTGGCTTGTTCAAGTCCTTGGCCTCCAGAATGATTCCTTCTGCCTGCCGACTCTGGTTGATGAGTTCTGGAAGTGTACGATTAGCCGTCGTCAAGATGAGCTTGCGGATTTCCGGATGCAGTCCGCTCTCGAACTTCTCCACCTGCCATTCTTCATCATAAATGTTCCGGTCGAAGTTGGCGTACTCGATCAGCTGCCCAAACTTTGCGATGTACTCATTAACCGTCATGTTACCCTGCCTGAGCGACAGCAGTTCAGTGTGCTTCATCCTTCGCATTGCCTTAGGAAAATACTTATCCAGAAATACTTGTCTGAACACGGCCCATGTTAGTTCCACGTCCTGAGCTCTCAGCAGAGCCCTCGCACCAGTCCACCATGTTAAAGCTTCTCCCATCAGCTGGTACGACGCGTAATCAGTCTTCTGCGCTTCCGGGCATGCCATGCGTTCGAAAATATGCTCGATCATCTGCAGCCACTTCGCTGCAGCCTCAGGGTTGTCTTCACCCTCAAAAGTAGGTGGTTGGAAGTTGCGGAAGTCTTTCAACCTCCGACGGGCAATATCCTCTGCATTTTCATGCAGTGGGGGTTGGTTCTGATTCTGTTGCCTATGGTCGCGCCATTCTTGGCTCATATTCTGGATGAACGTTGCCAGTCCCCCAATGGTGGTGATAAGATCTTCTTCCGCATCGCCAGTCCTTCCCCGAGTTGAACCGCGACCACCCGCCATGATTCTGCACTCACAATATCAGGAAATGAGTTGATCAGGCTCACCGCAAGTTATTCATGGCAGCAGTCCCAAGTAGGTACTCGAGTTCAATTCGGACAAGTTAGCTATGCATCCGTGTCTTATCCCAGACTAGTCTAAACAATCTAACTATCCTAGCTAATACATATACTTAACTATAGCACATTTAGACAGTCAATCAGCAGATAAACACAAACAACAATCAATTCAATCAAACACAAGCAAATCCATGGACCAAACTGCTCTGATACCAATTAGTGTAACGCCCTCCCTTGTATGCATCCAAGAGAGTCGTTTGCTAAGCGGAATTAGAGTCGTTAACGTCACATGAGCTAACAAAGCAGTATACAAATCCGTATAAAAATTTTCAACACTTAAATTCTTTTCACAAAGGTTTTCCAAAATAGTCATTGTTCATAAAAGTTCAAGCTAACATAATTATGATAAAGACTACAGTCATCCAAAAGTTCCAAAATATTAATCATTACAGTTATCCATCTAAACAAACAGCAACACTGATAATCCACGCATCAGCAATCAACAGCAAAATACTACTCCTTCAAATGCTCTTGCGTCCTCCTGCCATTTTGGAAAAATAGCAGCCCCGAAGGGGTGAGAATAATCCCAGTAGTGTGGCAATAAAACCAATAATATAACAATATTAACTAGGCACAAAATCATAAACAGTCACTTCAACATATCCTTGTTCCTTTTCCTTTTTATCATATTCATATATTGCGTATATAACGCCTTTCCTTTGCGCTTTTAGCACCGTCGTGCGCGCACTTCACAGTGGAATCAAATATCCCTTGGCACCTGAGCTCCATGTGGATTCCATCTGTGGGCCTATGCGGACTGATGCCAAGTGTCCCATACCCCGGTACCTTGGGGATGCCTACATGATGCTTGCTCAAATACATGGTCCTGTACATAACTATTCTACACAAGGCCTATATGATCTTGTTACATGCATGTCATGCTATGCTTTCACACACAAGGCGTAAAAATGCGGTATGATGTAAAATGCATGCTTATATACCTTTCATATGCGTTATGCTGCCACATAACGTCTTTACCTCATAATCATATAACCATCACGGCACATTTTTGGCAGTTTCCTTTCATTATAATGGAACATAATATTTTTACAGCATATGGAGCATCATGTCACAATTCTATACCAGTAGTTAATAGTCACATTAGGCATCATCGCCTGACACTTACCTTTGCGTGCCTTAAATATTACCAACAGCAGCGAAGTATCTCACTTCTTAAGCGCACCTAAATCATTTACAACTAATCATTTACAGTGGCTATTTACAGCAGCAAAACAGTGAGCATACAGCAGCAAAACAGTGAGCATTTACAGCAGCAAAACAGTGAGCATACAGCAGCAAAACAGTGAGCATACAGCAGCAAACAGTGAGCATTTACAGCAGCAAAACAGTGAGCGTACAGCAGCAAAACAGTGAGCATTTACAGCAGCAAAACAGTGAGCGTACAACAGCAAAACAGTGAGCATTTACAGCAGCAAAACAGTGAGCATTTACGGCAGTAAAACAGTGAGCATACAGCAGCAAAACAGTGAGCATACAGCAGAAAAACAGTGAGCATTTACAGCAGTAAACATTGAGCATAGTAAAACAGTGAGCATACAGCAGCAAAACAGTGACGTTTTAAACAGAAACAGTGGCGTTTTTAAAACAGAAACAGTGGCGTTTTTTAAAACAGAAACAGTGGCCTTTCATGGCTAAAACAGTGGCATTTTAAGCATGGAAACAGTGGCATTTGATGAGTAAAACAGTGGCATCTCATGCATAAAAACAGTGGCTTAAGGAGCACTAAAACAGTAACATACATGTGCAGAAACAGTGGCATATAATGTGCAGAAACAGTGGCATGTAATGTGCAGAAACAGTGGCATGTAATGTGCAGAAACAGTGGCATGTAATGTGCAGAAATAGTGGCTTTTAAGTGCAGAAACAGTGGCTTTTAAGTGCAGAAACAGTGGCTTTTAAGTGCAGAAACAGTGGCATATAATGGTGATTTTTTGAGGGACCGAAACAGTGGCATTTTACCTTCAAAACAGTGGCACATCAAACCGAAACAGTGGCACATTTCTTCTTTAAAACAGTGGCATCCCCATAGTGGCATAAGCTTAAACATAACCATAAGATTTTTATGCATACAATTCATCATGAAATGACTCCATACTTATACTTTTATTATGCTCAACCAAGGATCCAAAGCAACACATATACAAGGAGACATTTGAGCATACATACATGGCTACACTAAGAAAGAGTTCAAGTTCAAGGCCTACCTCTTGTAGCACACCCTTCAAAGTCAAGAATCACACCACCTTCTAGCTTCACTACACACAAGTCCACACTTCCTAAGAGGTCCTATGCGCAACAAGGTGAGGAACAAGGCTAGCACTAGCTTGGTGTATGGTTGAGGTGAGGGAAGGAGGGAGTTGGCTTGGCAAAGTCTTCTTGCTCCAAGGTGGCTTGTTGGTGCGGCTAGAGGGAGTGAGGAGGAGGAGGAGAGTTGGCTGCACTTGCACATGAAGCCAGCCCCCTCTCCATGCGCACATATATAGGGAAAGTGAGGGAAAATTGCCATGATTAACTATCATGAAAAATTCAGATTTCTTTGAGAGGATGGGGCTGCATATAAGGCTGAATCAAGCAAGGGTTTGCTTCTAGCTTACTCTATTTACATGCAAGGATGGAGGAGTGATATGTTCAGATTTGGTGCTGTCCTTAAGTCAGAAAATTTTCTGCATCATTGACCAAGTTGTGCGCAAAAATGGAGTGGAGGAGGTGCCTCATGAGTACATGCAAGAGCTTTGCTAAGTCAACAAGTAAAACAACCATGTGGCAGCCCAAAAATCTGCACTTAGGCAGCCTTGGTGCGCAATGATGAGGGGGAAGAGGTGCAGTTTTGTGACAGCCCAAATTCAGATTTTTGGAGCTGCACAAAGTGATGAAAATGCAGCCAAAAATCCTCTTATGATGCATGTGAAAACAAGGCAGGTTTTGACTCATGATGGGCTGCAAAAGCTTGCCAAAAATCTGCACAATGCAGTCTAATGATGGAAGTGCAAGAGGGTTCTCCAAGTCCACAAGTTAGGCAGTTTGTGTCATAAGAAAAATCTGCATCAAGACCCCTCCCATGTGCGCCAAAATGGGGAATTATGCAGCCTAAAATCATGCTAAAATGCACATGTGTCTTCCATGCAATGAGGTTTAAATCAAGTTATGCTTAAGCAAGGTGAGGTGGCGGTTTTAACAAGGGAAAATGGCAGATTTCAAGGTCCTAAATCACCCTTACTTGTGCGCAAAATTGAGTGGTAGAAGGGTTGCCATGTGAAGGTTTCTTGGTACACAAGACACCTTAGTTGGACAAGGCTTAGGGAGGATAAGAGTGGACACAACCTTGGGCTGAATTAGCTTGATCCAAGAGCCATCCTTGGGCCATTGGCCACACACACAAAGGATCCAAACATACAAGTCCAAAAGCAACAAGTCCATACACACTCAAGCCCACATCCAAACACTAATGCCTTCTAACACACACTCACATTACTCATAAGATTAAATTCACATGTCTACATATGTATCTTCCTATGATTTAATTTAATTAATTACCTTAGTCTTATCCAAGGATAAAGGTCAACCAATTCACAAGCCATTACACATAAACCATACATCCGAATTCTACACATGTACATATAGCATATAGTACCTATGTATTTTACTAATTATGCGGGATGTTACAGAAACCAGTTCAAGTGCGGCCCTATCGTTATCCCCATTACCAAAAAAATGAGATTGAGAAATTGGTGAATGATATGTTACAACAGGGAATCATTCAACCTAGCCATTCTGCCTTTAGTTCCCCTGTTCTTTTGGTCAAAAAAAAAGATGGTACTTGGAGGTTTTGTGTGGATTATCGAGCCCTAAATGCTATTTCTGTCCAAGATAAATTTCCTATTCCCACTATTGATGAGTTACTCGATGAACTTCATGGGGCTACTATTTTTTCTAAATTGGATTTAAGGTCAGGGTATCATCAGGTCAAGATGAACCCTGCCTATATTCACAAGACCGCGTTTCGTACGCATCATGGGCATTTTGAGTTTGTGGTGATGCCTTTCGGTCTTTCCAATGCCCCTTCCACATTTCAATCTACTATGAACACTATTTTTGCAGATTTTTTAAGGAAATTTGTGGTTATTTCCTTTGATGATATACTTATATACAGTACCACGCCAGAGCTCCATGTAGCTCATCTCAGGGCGGTGTTTGACATGATGCGCTCTCATTCATTGTTCGCAAAGAAAGAGAAGTGTGCTTTTGCTCAATTGCAAATTCCTTATTTGGGTCATATTATATCTGGAAATGGTGTATCTCCTGATCCTGATAAAATTACGGCTGTTTTGAATTGGCCATGTCCAATATCGGTTACCCAGGTACGCGCTTTTCTCGGTCTCTCTGGTTATTACAGGAAATTTATTCACAAGTATGCTACAGTGGCAGCCCCACTTACTGATTTGTTGTCTAAGTCTGGGTTCCACTGGTCTGAGCAAGCACGACAAGCTTTTGAAACTTTGAAATCCCTACTGGTTTCAGCTCCTATTTTAGCTTTACCCAATTTTGATGAACCGTTTGTTGTGGAAACGGATGCTTCAGGAGTGGGTATTGGTGCAGTTCTTTTGCAAAAGGAGAAACCCATTGCGTTTTTTAGCCGTAAGCTATCTCCGGCTATGCAACGTCAATCGGTTTACGTACGTGAGATGTTTGCTATTACCTCAGCTGTTAGTAAATGGCGCCAGTATCTGTTAGGGTCACCATTTACTATCCGCACAGATCATAAAAGTTTGCACAACCTGATGCAACAGGTCATTCAAACCCCAGAACAGCAACAATTTTTGTCTAAATTGTTGGGGTTCACTTATACCATAGAGTATAAGTCCGGAAAGACCAACACAGTGGCCGACAGTCTATCACGACTGCATTTCGGGGAAACCGCGGACCAGTCACCCTACCTCATGGCCATCTCGGGCCCAGTTCTTAGTTATACCAGTCAATTACAAGCTGAATACAAATCCGATGCCTACTCTACTCAAGTTTTACAGCAATTACAGAGTAACCCTAACGGTATGGCTGACTGGCGTCTGCGCAATGGGATCATCTTCCATCGGGGTCGCATTTTCATTCCAGCTGATTCACGGTTGTTGAGCCACATCCTCTATGATTATCACACTTCCGTTCAGGGGGGACACTCTGGGGTCCAAGCATGCCTCCATCGCATCCAACGGAATTTCACCTGGAAAGGAATACGCAAGGATGTCAAAGAGTATATTAAAAATTGCGAAATATGTCAGAAATTGAAATCATCTAACCACCCCCCTTTTGGGTTGCTACAACCGTTACAGATTCCGGAATCTATTTGGGCACACTTAAGCATGGACTTTATTACACACTTACCAAGATCTGGGGGTCATACAGCAATCCTGGTGGTGGTTGATAGGTTTTCAAAGGCTGCTCACTTTGTGGCTCTTCCCGCCTCTTATTCAGCTACTCTGATTGCCCAACTCTTTTGGGATTTCGTTGGCAAACTCCATGGGATGCCCGAATCTATCGTGTCTGATCGCGATCCAATTTTTTTGAGTGATTTTTGGCGTTCTCTTTTTAAACTACAGGGAACCAAACTTCATTTCAGTTCTAGCTACCATCCACAGTCAGATGGACAAACATAGAGGGTTAATCGATGCTTAGAGAATTACCTTCGCGCTTTTTCGCATGCACATCCGACAAACTGGTCCAAGTTCTTGAGCTTAGCGGAATATCACTACAACACTTCTTTCCATGCATCCGCGGGCACCACCCCCTTCCAGGTCATGTTCGGCCGCAAACCGCCTAACTTGTTGGCTTATTGCTTGGGCTCCTCTTCCATTGAAGCCGTTGATTCCACACTCAGCGATCGCATGTTCATTATCAGTACATTAAAAGAAAAATTATTTAAAGCTCAACAGGTTATGAAGGCACAGGCTGACAAAAAAAGGAAAGATTGGTCCTTTACCGTGGGTGAGTTCGTTCTGGTTCGTCTGCAACCTTATCGACAGCTTTCCGTGGCTCGCCGTTCATCTCAGAAACTGGCACTGCGTTTTTATGGGCCCTTTCAAGTCAAGGAGAGGATCGGGACGGTGGCTTATCGCCTGAAGCTTCCGGTCACAGCGAAGGTTCACCCCGTCTTCCATGTCTCCGTACTTCGACCTTTCCGTTCGAACCAGGGATATAAGGTCCATCCACTTCCGTTTGCAGAAACCGACAAACCACTGCTTCACACACCGTGTGCCATAGTTGGTCCGCGTCAAGTATGGAGACGAGGAGAGCTCGTTCCTCAAGTCCTGGTCCAGTGGCAAGGACTTCCACTCGAGGATTCTACCTGGGAGGATAGCGCTTTGGTTTTGTCCCAAACTAACCGTGACAATGAACGGTCAGTAACCAAACGAGCCACAACGAGTTCTATGGATATGGAGGGCATACTGGAGGATCCCACAGTTGGGAGACCTAGAGGTGAGAAAGAAAAGTCTGGAGGGAAGGTGAAGCCAGTAACCTTACAAGACAAAGAGATTTCTGGAAGTGGGGAGAGTATGCTAGAAGGATGCGAAGTGGGAACGGATAAGGGAGAATCTGGAAGGGAAGAGAAGCAATCTGCAGGATCTGGAACTGGGAGTGCAACACCATCGAGTTTAACATTGGCATCTCCACGTTCAACGGCTGAGATTTGTCCTACAGTGTCGGCAACATCGCAGCCGTTGCTTTGTTTCGGTGACTCACAGCTGGCATCTCCACGTTCAAGGGTTGAGATTATTCCTAGCGTGTCGGCAACATCGCAGTCGTTGATTGTTCCTAGTGACTTACAGCTGGCTGCCACTACGCGTCCCAAACGAGCGGTCGAGATGCTGCCTTCCTTGTCGGTGTCATCTACACCGTTGATTCCGGATCCACTCCCCAACCACTCTGCACGCTCTTCCAGACTGGCTGCGCAGATGGAGCCCAAGGATATTGGGCCAGTGTCCTTCGTGAAGCCCAGTCGCTCTCCCATGCGAGCTGCGCATGTGCCACCCAATGAAGTTGGGCCGTATCCGTTCGTGAAGCCCAGCCCGCAACTTGAGGACAAGTCGCTTGTCTTAGGGGCAGGCAATGTAATGGGCCAGCGGAGCCCAATAAGCCCAACAAACAGCACACTGATGGATAAAAGGAAGAAGACCCAACCCACTTATTTGAGAGATTATGTGATGGGTTAAAAAGAAAGAAGGAGCCAAAATATTGTTATGATTCTAGGGATATTATGGTCATTGTACCACAGTTTGTTATTATCTTTCTGTTATTGCTATTACTTTTGTTGGTTTGTTAAGCATGGATGGTGTGATTGCTTTTGTTAGTTTGTTATAAGTATGGAAGGATGAATAGAAAAGGGATATGAAAAATTCAGACATCTTTCCCTCTCTTATCTTTCTCTCCCTTAACCCAATTCCCCTCTCTTTTCCCCTAATTCTATCCTCAACCTAAAAGTAGCATATAACACCATCCAAGGTGCCTACAAATTTGTTGTACACATAAATTAAACTTTACCTTATAAACTAAATTTCATCTTTTCACTTTACATGGTCTTGTTCCTCATATATACACATGATGAGTTGATTTGTAGGTTGATATAGCACTAGAGTGTGCAAGAATGCAGCATAGGTTTTCCATGCCTCCATTGGAGGTGGATGATGATATGCGGTCAGCATATAGGAAATTACAAGGCAAAAAGAGGAAGAAAATGACTCAATCAATGCAAGAAAAGTAGAGAAAAAGAGTAAAAATATCCAAAGTCTGAATATCAAAGAAGATGAACAAAAGGAGGCAAAAACATATCAAAAAGACTTAGGTTCCCGCGCTCTCAGCGCGGGAGTGGCGCTGAGAGCGCGAGAAAGCAAAAATTGGCAGAAGGAACCGCGCTGACAGCGCGGGGATGGCGCTGTGAGCGCGGGAAGTGGAAAAGTGGCAGTAACTCCCACGCCCTGAGCGCGGGAGTGGCGCTCTGAGCGTGGGAAGCGCGAAAGTGAGAAGATTCAAAAGTGCAAATTAGGTCAGAATCTCTCTTATAAAAGGAGACTCAACCTATGAAGAAACACATCTCAGAACACACATCACAAAACCTAGAGGAGGCGTTCTTCGTGTTCATCACTCTGTTCTTGTATTCTTCTTTATTTTCTTTTTTCAGTTTATGTTGAAATCAGATCAGCGATCATGATGTTGATTGGCTAGATCTATTTCTGTAGTCAGGGGCATGATCCTTTTGTAAACAATTGCTACAAGGATTGAATCATTTTATGTATTGAATTAATATATTTCATCTTTTATCTTGAGCGTATTGATATTATTTCTGTTAGATCTGATCAACCTAATAGGGAATAATATTCTGGGGATCAGGATTCACAATAGGGATGTTGGAATACTGATCCTGAAAGGAGATAAAGATGACTCTCCATGCATGTTCTAGGGATAGACTTGTATGGATTGCAGTCGTGGGATTTATCTACATAATGCTTATTTTCAGGCGGAACTACTAAGGGATTAGGGTTCCAATTGAAGTAAAGGGTTAGATCGCCAAGGGATTGGGATCTAACTAATTATTTCTAAAAGATGATAATTTGTCTGAGTTGTTAATTTCAATAGGTTTTATGAATCAATCCGAAGTAAAATTGGGAACAATTGGTGAATGTACCCTGGCTACAGTCTTCTTCATCACTTTTTCTACAAAAAAACATTTCTTCATCTATTTTAAGTCTTTTCCAGAAAAATACAAAAACAATTCTTTTACTTTTATTGTCATTTAAATTAAATTATTTGTCAACAATCAATCGAATTATCTAACTTAAGAGGACTGGTTATAGTAGTAATTGTTTATCAATCCCTGTGGAGACGATACTTACTTATCACTTTATTACTTGGAACGATCGGTGCACTTGCCGAGATCGCAACAAGTTTTTGGCGCCGTTGCCGGGGATTGTAAATTTCAATATTACAAATAACCTGTTGCGGAAACCACAGCCGTGTTTTTCAAGTGAAAAATTGGAAAAAGAAGAAAAATATTATAATAGTGAGGATTAGGTCTTCAAACGATATATCACCATTTCTGACCTAGGAGGAAGAACCGTCGCTGCGAAGAAAGCTCTGATCGGTGTTCTTCGTTCTTCATTTTCTTTGTTGTAATTTACATTCTTGTTGAATATTTGAGATCAGCCATGAATATGGTTGGCTAGATCTTATTATTGTGGTAAGGGTCACAACCCTGAATGTGAACCCCTTGTAGTTTGGATTTAATTTATATGTATTTACCTATTTGAATCTATTTTCCTTCATTCTTCATCTCTTCGTTCTTTTAGATCTGATTATTCTAACAGATCGCTAGGGTTAGGATTCGCAATAGGAATATTGGGATCCTAATTCCTGACAAGAAGGAAAATAGTTGTTCATGTATGCACTAGGGATAGGCTACATGAATCGCAAATGTGAAAGATTCACTGATTTATGTGTTTAACCTGAAAAGGAATCACTAAAGGATTAGGGTTCTAATAGGGTTAACTAGGTTAAGATCACTAAGGGATTAGGGCTTAACCAATAAAATAAAAGATGGTGAATCGTTTGATCAAATGGTAAATCGCATGTAAATCTAGATTCAAATTACAAGGTGGGGATCAAACAGGTGTTTGTACTCTTACTTCAATATTTTCGCAATTGTTTTTCAAACCTATTTTTATGCAACTTTGTTCATCTATTTTTAGAAAACCCTAAAAATACGCAATTTACTTTTCACTTTACTTTTTATTTTAAATCAACACCATTTGCCACCTCTCTTGATCCGTTCAACATAAGGGGACTGGTTATTATTGTACTTGGTCTGCAATCCCTGTGGAGATGATACTTTACTTTATCACTTTATTACTTGGAACGATCGGTATACTTGCCGAGTTCGCAATAAGTTTTTGGTGCCGTTGCCGGGGATTGTGATTGCCAAAGTTATAAATAACCGTTGATTTTTGAGCTTGGATATTTTTTTTTTTATTTTTTTTTTAGGATTTGTTCTATCTTGATCTGCATTTTGCAGGTGTTACTGACCATCTTCTTTGAGTTTTATGCGAAGTAGACTTGCTCCTGAAGATCTTGTGTTTGATCCTGAAATCACAAAGGCTAAAAGGAAGCTGAGAAAAGTTACCAAGCAGATAATTTGGGAAGGTCCGATTAGTGAACCTGTTCAACCAATACAAGAGATTGCAAATCACAATAACGCCGGAGGAGGTCCTAACAATCAACCTTCTGTAGCAGAGTTGATGGAGTCAATTTTGGCTCCAATGTTCACAAGGCTAAACTCTAGTGTTGTCCGGCACAGATACAACCAACAATTTTGACATCAACCCGTCTCTTATCAACTTGGTGGAAAAGACTCATTTTGGTGGTGAGGATTACGAAGATCCTCACGATTTCATGGACAGATTTCTGAGAATCTGTGACACCACCAAGAACAACGGGGTGTCTGATGATGCAATCCGACTTCAGTTGTTCCCTTTTGCTTTGACAGGGAAAACTCTTAGATGGTTAGACCAACAACCTCCCAACAGTATCAGAACATGGGATGAGTTGGCGGCTAATTTCTTTGCTGAGCATTTCTCTCGAGAAAAGTACAATAAGCTGGTGAATGAAATCACCAACTTTATTCAGCAACCGGGAGAGACCCTCTGTGAAGCTTGGACAAGATTCCAAGAGTTGATTAGAAAATGCCCTCAATATGACTTTCCAGATGAGAAGAAGGTCAGAGTCTTTTACAATGGGATGACACCAGATACTAGGATGATTGTCAATGGTGCAGCTGGTGGAACCATAGGAAGAAAGACTGCAGCTGAAACTCTGGAGCTGATTGATTACATGGCACGAAATGAAAATGCCTCAACAGAAGTCCAATTAACTCAATCAGCTCAATTAAAGAAGGGAATTCTACAACTAGGAAATCATGACGCATCATTAGCTGAGCAGAAAGTGATTTCGCAACAGTTAGCAAGTATGAATGCTAAGTTGGATAAGATGCGAATTTCCACAACTCAAGTTAATTCAATTAACTGTGAGTACTGTAAGGAAGAGCATGAATCTAATGAGTGTCCAACACTCATGGGAGCCGAACCATTCCAAGTTAATGGAGTGTGGTATGATCCAAGGCCACCGCAAAAAACTCAAGGCTATTAGAGGAACCAGAATAGTGGCCAAGGAAATAATTTTCATAGGAGAAATCAAGGGGGAGGCTTGGATTATAAATCCAATAATTTTCTGCAACCTCATCCTCTTCCACAAAAGAGCCATCTGATTTAGAGAAAGCAATGTTGTAGCTTTCTAAGACCACAAATGACCACATGGCAAGTACAAGTGCTTTCATGAAGGAGACCAGAGCCTATCACAAGAATCCGGATGCCTCAATTCGGAATTTGGAGACACAGATAGGGCAGCTATCCAGGCAGTTAGCTGAAAGAAATCCAGGGAAGTTTCCTGGAGATACTATTGCGAATTCAAAGGAAGAATGCAAGTCCATAGTGACTAGGAGTGGAATTGTGATCACTCCTCAAGAAAAGCCCAAAATGGTTCAGCCAAAGAAAGTTGATGAACCATTGATGGAATTAGAAAGTGAGAAGGAAGCGGAAGCATCTGCTACTATGCAAGAAGAACCTACAAGGCAAGACAAAGAGGAGGCAAAGGAGAAAAATGTTGAAGCTCCAAAACAACCGATGGATTTTTCTCTTTTTGAGAAACCTCCTTATCCGATGAAGCTCAAGCAACAGGCACAGAAGCAACAATATACCAGGTTTTTCGAAATATTTAAAAAGTTGCATATTAACATTCCTGTTGCTGAGGCTTTAGCAAGTATGCCTAACTATGCTAAATTCATGAAAGATTTATTGTCTAGAAAGTATAAGTTGCAGGAGTGTGAGACGGTACCACTTACTGAAGAGTGTAGTGCCATTATAACAAAAAAATTTCCACCAAAGCTTCGAGATCCTGGGAGTTTCAACATCCCAATTGCGATAGGCAACACCAATGTTGGCCGGGCACTTTGCGATCTTGGAGCAAGCATCAATTTGATGCCATTGTCGATGTGTAAGTCGTTGGGGATTACTGAATTGAAGCCAACTATGGTCTCTCTACATCTTGCTGATCGTTCAATGAGGAGACCTAGTGGAATCATAGATGTTCTTGTTAAAGTTGACAAGTTCATCTTCCTGCTAATTTCATTGTGTTAGACATGGAGGAGGAAAGTGAAATACCTCTTCTGTTGGGTAGACCATTCTTAGCCACAGCTCGAGCTATGATTGATGTAGAATAAGGAAAGCTCAGTTGAGGATGAATGAAGAGAAAATCACCATCAATGTTTTCGATGCTATGATTGTACGTAGACTCTTATTGATTACTGCACATGTGATTCCTTGGTGTGGGTCTGATCAGCCCATTCCTTCGTGTTATATGTGTGGCCATTATAAGATGCCTTCGTGACAACCCTGGAGCACCGAATGCCAGTCCTTAGACTGAGGTTGTGGTTGCAGTGTTGATTGCTCCACGAACATAAATGTTGTAAGCAAATTTTATATAATTGAGGACTTAGTGAGAACGATTGGAGGTATGTCTAGTCATATTTGGTAGAATGCTACCATAGTTGAAATATGGGATTTATGGTTAGTAAGTATGATGGAAACGAATTGATATTATGATGATGATGTTGGTGAATATTCCCTATATGTATGGGTAGCTAGAATAATTGAGGATATATGGATTTTGTGGTATAACTTTGACATTGTGAGGGATTTGGAACCCCGATGAATTCGCGAAAATTTGAATATGTGTGCTTATATGTAAGCTTGAATACATTAAGGTTAGGTAAGAAGGTTATAAGTCCCTCGTGAAAGGCATACACTCAGATGAATTAAGATGTTTGGATGTAGAAAGAATTTGAATCTTCGAAATTTGAATTGAGGAATGGGAGTACCTTAAAATAACTATGAAAAGGATGTGTTAGGTACTTCAATGTGGAAATATGGGACTTTAGTCCATGATGATTTAATGTTGGCTGAACATAAGTGAGGATATCGTAAGGAATAGAGAGTACAATGTAAGAAGTTGAGAAAATTTCCATGGAAGACATTAGACAAATTTCATTGAGAGTATGATGGTCCATAATGGAATGATGGTTTGACTTGAAAAATGTGTCATAAGGGAAACAAATGTGATATGAGAGAGTATGACTAAATGTTGTGTACTAATGATATTAGTATTCTTTTATAATGGCGAGTAGTTGTGAATTGTTTATAATGTGACCCGATTATTTGCGCGCATTGACGTATAGGATTTTACTTAAGAATGGCTCCTTGGTAGGAGTTCAGGTGGTAGAATGCATAAGAGGATTGAACCAGAATGGATGTCTCTTGGAAATTCCAAGGGGTGATTATTATATTTTGAAATGGAATAATAGATATGAGATAATTGTAATGGGTAGTGAATAATACATAATGGCCAGATGGCCTGTATAATTACTCGGATGAGTAGATGGATGATAATCATGTGATGGCCTATATATATATATATATATATATATATATATATATATATATATTTGTGAAGGCCTGGCGCATATATGTATATCTTTGTTGTAATGAATTAGTAAATTCTTTGATAAAAGAACAATGATGTTAAGTGAAATCCCCGATGATGGGAGGTATTTGAAGAGATTGTCTCTTGGGAGTGTCATTGGACGCTCAATCTGGTAAGGGATTCATGATGGAGTCCCGGTGTACAAGTTACACAATAGTATACATGTTGGTAATAATGTGACAATTAAGGTTGTCCTGAGCTTCCCATGGGGATTGGATCCTAAGAGGTGTTGCTCTTGGAAGTCTCAGGCGAGCACCGCTCGAAGTTGAGACTTACTTGGCGGTCCTGGTGCGCTGACAGCGTGGACTAGTAAATGATGGCACTCCTCGTGTCGTAGTGAAATACTGGGAGAAAAAGTGATGGTCTTTTAATGAAACAGATATTCTACAGTCACATAGAGGAAGGTTAATTAAAAAGATTGATGGGTTACTCTACAGTGTGGAGCATAGCTTCTATGAGTCATATTAGACAATGGATTAGAACTGTAACCGAGTACGGGTACTATTAAGAGTTGTAAAAATATGCAGAAGTATGAGAAAGATGCTGGAATCATGTGATGATGATTATGTTATGGACTAGGTCTAATGACTAGTCAAGTTAAACAAGTAGACTATTCGGGGAAAGGAGCATATCCAGGAAGTCATAGTGAATTATCCCGCGCCAGTTTACGAACTTCACAACGGAGCTTTGCAAGTGGCGCCAACTGGCGCCACAATGGTGCCAAGTAGCGACAGTTTTTGGTGAATTACAACTTTTGGCAGAAGAGAGGCGCCTAGTGGTGCCACAATGGCACCAACTGGCGGTAGTTTCTTGGAGAAAACAAATTCTGGCAGTGGCATGGTGCCACAATGGCACGAGTTTCCGAGGAAATTGGTCCGATTTTCCATTCAGGCAGAAGCATGGCGCCAGGTGACGCCACAACGCGCCAACTGGCGCCGGTTTACGGGAAAGACACGTCATGTTGTCCGAGGGCACTTTTGGAAAAAGAAAAAAAGGCTTATAAATAGGATCCTCTTGACAAAATCAGGGATCCATCTCATTCCACTCAGAAGAAGGCCGACGGTGGTGCTCAGAGAGGGTTCTGGAGATCCATTTCTTCTTCATCTTCTTCTCTTTCATTTTATGTTTTTGTTGAATATTGGATTTCTAGCCATGATAATGGTTGGCTAGTTTTTTTTATTGTAGTCAGGGTCACTATCCATATGTGAACCCTTGATACAAAGGATTGATTTATTTTTACTCGTTTATATGATTATCTTTATCATTACTTTGTGCGTAACTTCTATTTTCTTTATTAGAATTGATCACTCTAATAGTTGATGATAGTCTGAGGGTTAGAACCCTAGATAGGAATATTGGGGTTTTGATCTTGAAAGAGAGTAGGGTGACAATCTGTATACGTGTTAGGAATAGACGTTTATCTAATTGCAGATGTTTAATTTATCGCGTTTAATGCTTAAATTCATGCGGAACATTGCAAGGAATTGGGTTTCCAATTGGGGTTAAAGGGTTAACCTTGCAAGGAATTAAGGATTAACTATTAAATCTTTTTAGATGATAATTTATCTGAGTAATTATATAAATGAGTATTGTAAATCAATACAGAGTAAAAAGCAGGGATCATTTGGTTAGTGTATTCTGGCTACGATGCTTCTCTCATCCCTTTTTAAAATCAATTCTCATTTTCTTGTTTTATTCCTCATAATAAAAACACAAAAATAAGTCTTTATTTTCAGTTCTCATTTTCACCCAAATCGACATTATTTGTCACAACAAACCCTTTTGAATTCTTCTATTCTTAAAGAGAACGTTTATTTGATATTTGATCCCAATCCCTGTGAAGACGATACTTTACTTACTTTCTATATTACTTGTGCGATCGGTATACTTGCCGGTGAGCATCAAGTTTTTTGGCACTGTTGCCGGGGATTGGCGTTTCTTATATCAATTAATTTTGATCTTTAAGATTGGATTTTTTTGAATATTTTTGCATTTTATTTATTTTTATTTTTATTTGAACAGTGCTACTAATCTCTTTTCTGAGTTGTATGCAAGGTAAACTTCCAGAATTTTCACTTGATTTGGAGATTACGAAAATAGAAAAGAGGAACAGAAAACTTGCTCGGAAGAAGCTTACATTCAACGAGTTAGGAATTCTGACTGAAGAAGCACAAACCATGGCAGGGAACTATGAAGCTGATAATCCATACATGGATACCATTCTGACGCCATCATTTAACAGGCCCAATTGAAGTATTGTTCATCCTGAAGTTGGCAACAATAATTGGGAGCTCAAGTCTACTAATATTCAACTGTAAGAGAGAGCTCAGTTTGGTGAAAAGACTGATGAGGACCCTCACAGGTTCATAGACAGATTTCTGATGATCTGTGACTCGACCAAACATCTTCAGGTGTCCAACGATGCAGTCCGGCTGAGACTGTATCATTTTTCTCTTAAAGGAAAGGCTCTGAATTGGTTGGAGGGGCGGCCTGCGATAAGTATTCCTTCATGGGAAGATTTATCAAACAAGTTCTTTGCTGAGTTCTTCTCAATGGAGAGGTACAATCAAATGGTGAATGATATCACCAATTTCACTCAAGCTGAGGGTGAAACTATGTGTGCGGCATGGAACCGATTCAAAGATCTAATGAGGAGATGTCCTCATTATCCCATGACCACTGGTAATCAGGTCCGAATCTTCTTCAACGGTTGTAAACCTGAGATTCGGATGGTGCTGAACGGTGCAGCAAGTGGAAGTATAAAATCCTTGAGAGCAAATGAGACTCTTGAGCTGATAGAAAGAATGGCTGCCAATAAAAATTAAGGTTTGACAGCCAAGCCTAAGAGAGGTATTCTGCACCTGGATGACAATGATGCGGTACTAGCTGAAAATAAGTTGTTATCACAACAATTAGAAAATTTGACCTCAAGGCTAGATAAGATGCAACTCTCTAGTGTCCAAGCCCATGCTGCTTCAGTTGTTTGTGAATACTGTAGGGGTGATCATGAATCCAATGAATTTTCTTCTCTACTATCTTCTGACTCCCCTCAACAAGTGCAGGTGAATGGCGTATGGTATGATCAAAGATATCCGCCACGAAACATTTCGAGGAATCAGAATTTCCCTTCTGGAAGTAATAATTTTCAAAGGAGGGTGTAGGGAACTGGACTTGATTTCAAGTCTAATAATTATTTGCAGCCTCCACCAATTCCAGCTAAGGAACCTTCTGATTTGGAGAAGCTAGTGGGACAAATGGCCCAACATTCAAATGCTTTCATTGAAGAGACTCGGGCCAAACCAAGAATACACCAGCTGGCTAAACAACTAGTTGATAGAACTCCAGGTACCTTCCCTAGTAACACAATTACTAATCCGAGGGAAGACTATATGACCATCACAATTAGAAGTGGAAAAATACTTCCATCTCCTGAGGTTGAAGAGGAGTTACATACTACAGGTGAGCGTGAAAAAGAAAAAGAAATTGAAAAACCTGCTGATGTGGTGAAGCCAATGGAAAAGAAGAAGCATGAATTGATTCCCGAATATGTGAGGGCTATGGCACCTTATTCTGAAAGATTTAAGCAGGATATTCAGAAGAAGCATTATGGAAGGTTCTTGGATATTTTCAAAAAGCTTCATATTAATATTCCATTTGCTGAAGCTTTGGTCAATATGCCAAATTATGCTAAATTCATGAAGGATATTTTGTCAAGGAAGCACAAGTTACAAGAGTGACAAACTGTAGCACTTACTGAGGAGTGCAGTGCTATTATTACAAAGAAATGTCCTCCTAAGCTTCGTGATCCCGGAAGTTTCAATATTCCTATTGAAATTGGTGACACTAAAATCGGCAGGGCATTATGCGATCTTGGGGCTAGCATTAATTTGATTCATCTTTCTGTTTGTAAATCCCTGGGGATCACTAAGTTGAAACCTAATTTGGTATCTCTTTATAACAGCCCGTTACGTACCGGTATTGTTAACATTGATTATGATATTAAGCGCAGTTACAATCACAGTAATTGAGTTAATTAAATTACGGGCAACTTTTTTCTTTTAACACATTCCTTTTAGTAAACAATAACCTTTTCCGTAATCAATTAAAACAACACTATAATCGTAAATGTAATTCGCGGAATCATTCAGTTTACTAATATCACTAACCTTTCTTTTTATTCAACTCATTTAAACTCATCATATTACTTTCACATCTTACCATGTTCTAGTCCTTTACATTAGCTACGCGTGGTTTCAAACCGCGCACCATTTGGAGTTCTACACACTAAGTTAAGCCCCTTTCTTTTAGTCTAGAAAAACATGAATTTTCAAAATTTACACTATGGTAATCGATTACCAGGGGCTGGTAATCGATTATCACCAGTTACCAAAATGAGGCAGTAGCCAATTTTCAGTCCCCTGTTCTCTGGTAATCGATTACCAAGCTTGGGTAATCGATTACTCCACTTGGTAATCGATTACCAAGCCTCTGGTAATCGATTACCAGGCAGACAGTAGCATTAATTTCGTCCCCTGTTGCATGGTAATCAATTACCATACTTGGGTAATCGATTACTATGCAGTAAAAATGACAGACTACAGCATTTTCAGTCCAAAAACACCTTAATACTCCACACAAACCTTACACATACCCTAATGTAGGCTCTAGGCCCTTCCATCATGCACTTTCATATAAGAATACATCAATTACATAGTCCTTAAGTTAATGGCCATTTAACAACATAAATGAGCCATTTACAACATAATTTGACAAGGCCTCAAATACAAGAAATGTGGCAATGGACAAGTCCCATGCTCACTCAAAATCTACAATTCATCCAACGCATGAATAAACAGTAATCAACAAGACTTAGAACATACTCATGAACACTACAAAAGCATGGAAATGACATCATGCAATATGTTCATGACCTAAGTCTCAAAATACTAAATGGCATGCTATGTGCACTCCAAAGTCTCCTCCAAAATATCATGCAAGCTCACTGCACCACATGCAATCCGCTGTCCACTATTGCCCGAAGCTCCTCCCGGCTCATAATGCCCTGAAATGTGGTCCCCCAAACACGGGGTGAGATATACAAATATATCTCAGTAAACCAATGGAGCTAGAGGCTTTCTCCACCCCATGGCTCACTCAATGTGCAAATATAACATCATATAATATGCATGACATACAATATTACCAACAACTGGAGACAAACCGAGAACATCCACAATTGAATTTTCGTTCAAGGACTCCATCATATAACTCCTGAGACCTTCCTAGCGCCTCTCCCATGGTTGAGAAGACTCCATGGCAAAACCCAACTGGAACTCCTCATGAGCCCTATCCGGCGAAAGTCCCACGTTTGGATCATCCTGGTGTCGCTCCCAGAGTCGACCCCACAGCAAAACCCAACTGGCATTCCCAATGGAATTATCCAGCGGATATCCAAACCAACACACGTCAACTGGCCAGTGACCAAACAATTTTCACACATAACAAGCAATATGGCATGCAAGCACATAATCACACAATGCCATAAACACAAAATCCAACCACAACCTTCCACTAGGTGTGGTGGAGCACACAAGGGATTAAACCCCAGTTCCAAGGGTTTACCTCAACACTAACAATTCCGTTCCACACGTACGCTCCAAATCAATCTTTCACAATCACGTCCGTGTGAGGCACCCTACAATGATCAACAATTCCAAATTACACAAAACCTCAAATTTCATGACATTTCCCAAATTTTTCCTAAGTTAAAAATCTAACTTTTTCACCAAAATTTATCATAGCATTACAAGCATCATTCTGAGGCATTTTCATCTAATGCACATTTTCCATTTGAGCTCTCTAACATCACAAATCAACAAAATCCCACTTAGGGTTCATAAATCAAATCCACAAATTAAGCCATTCAAATGGTGAAGAAGCTTACCCAAATTCAAGGCATAAGGCTCCACCACATCATACCAAACCATTGGAGCTCCAAACAACTCCATGAACACAAATCTACAACACTTGGCCGCGGTTTTGGGGAGGGTTTTTCTCAAAATGTGGTGGGTTTCATGGTTTAATACTACTACCAATGGCTTTAGAAGGTGATTTGCATCAAATTTCAAGCCAAAGATCACTTGATTTGGTTGAGAAATGAGCAAGTTACAAGAAAAGGAATTTTTGGAGCCTTTTGGCCATGGAGGGCTGCATCTCACGGGAGGAAGAAGGAGGGAAGATAGAGAAAGTGTGAGGAAAATGTGACTTTTAAGTCACTTGAATCACGGGGGTCCCACACGCGATTTAACTTTAATTCATCACCTAATTCCGATCACAAATTCATAATCTACATATTTTTCTGGTTCATGACATATTTTTATTTCCTCAAAATACTCATAAAAATTTCACTCTTGTCGGTACAATTATACCGCAGTATTTTTACACCGGGAAAATCACTATTCATCAAAATTTTCAAAACTTGCCTATTCACTCAATTTTTCGTCCTGAATCCATATCCGGCATTATTTTTATCATTTGAGTTCCCTAACTCCATTTTTCATGCCTCGGTTTACGTTTTTGGCAATTTACCGTTTTGCCCTTGGTACTCATTTTGACCCCAATTTCAGGATTTTCACTAATCCTTCCCTTTTAACCCACATTGTATCAATTTAATTCACATTTGAATTTACGAGGTGTTATACTCTTCAACTTGCTCATAGATCTTTAAGGAAGCCCAGTGGAATAATAGAAGATGTTCTTGTGAAGGTGGATAAGTTCATTTTTCCTGATGATTTTGTGGTGCTTGATATGGAGGCGGTGTTATCTAATTAGCAAGTGTACTAGTCACACAAGTAATAAAATGATGAGTAAAGATCGTTGCCACAAGGATTTGTGTTCAAACACTGACAAACCATATATACTTAAGTTGAATCAACCAAAAGTTTACTGATTGCATTGATTATTGTCACAAGAAATTGATTTGAATTTAATTAAACTTGATAAAACAATTGAAATGAGAATTATAATTTAAACAAGTAGTCGGAAATCAATGTCACTCAAGCATGAACTTATGAAAGAATCAATCCTACTATGAATCATTTCACATATGATGTTAATCAACCTTTTTCTTATCATCAAGATGTAATCCCTTACTATCTTGATGGATACATTAATCAGAAACCTCAATCCCTTGGTGATTCCCTTCTTAATACATGCGTTGAATATTAGAATACTAATGATGAAATTGTCAGTTATAGGAATAATGCAAACATCCCTGTTCTACACTACTCCCTTGATAAAAAGAATTAATACAGACAATTCCATATCATCATATGAGAAATAAACATAATATTCAATCATCTATTCATAAATTCATACTTGAGTTCCATTGAATCAGACTACTATGGACTCTAATCAAACATATTAAAAGAATAAACAAGAGAAGAAGAAAGAACAAACTCCATTGTCCTGATAGTTGAGTCTACAATCTTCAATTGCAATTACATAAAATGTACTAAATATTACAAGAACTAAGTCCTAAAGAATTTGGACAATCAGAGAATCTGAGATAGAATGTCAGAGTATATATTCAGAATGTAAAGGCCCTTGCCTTTTATAGAGTTACAAAATACAACTGAAAAACAACCAGAAACTAACTTGGGCGCTAAAGCGTTCCCTGTTGGACTTTTTAGCGCTCCACTTTGACGGATGCTCAACTGCTTTTAACTATCTTCAGCGCTAAAACCTTGTACTTGGACGTTTTAGTGTTAAAGACCAGAATCTTTTTTTTTTGCGCATCAGAACGCTAAAATTTTTATATTGAACGTTTTAGCGTTTGAGACCCGAGAGTTTTTGAACAGCAGAGCGCTAAAACGTTTTATGTGGACGTTTTAGCGCTTGGCACCAGCAAGTTTTGCCTTCAGCTTGTAGCAACGCACTAAAACGTTCTGTGTGGACTTTTTAACACTCAACCTTAGCATTTCCCCACTCTTCAGAATCTTCTTCCTTCTCTCATTTGCTTCTTTGAGCTTCATTTCCCTACAAAGACAATGTAATTTTCAACAAAGCTTTTAGAACTTGTATTTGAGGGCTTTCTAGGAAATTAACCTTTTTTCCATCCATTTAATCACACAATTTGATACTAATTCATGCTTAAAAACCTGATGAACTAAGGGTTTATAACAATTCCCAAATTTGAACATTGTTATCCTCAGTAATGAATTATGAAACCGGGAAGGACTTAAGATTCTTTACAGATGAAACTCATGAGGATGGACTTCAATTGACAAAAGATCACATTTTATGATACAACTTACAACCATGCAATCTCTCATTTTTTATGATTTGCCCAACATCATTTTGTGACTTTTCAACAGATAAGTAGAGATAATATACATAGACTCCCAAACAAAACACCCCCTCACTAGGAACTTCTCAAAAATTGTGAGAATTTAACTCTCTTGCACTCTAGTGTTTAAGGGTGTACTCATCACTCACTCTTCACTGTACTCAAACTACCATAGGCTTGCCCATCTTCTCATTTTCCACAGTAACAATGATCCATAGAGTAGATCAAAAAGGACTTTGGCAATATGGCTTAGCTAGAGATGTAATTCAATGTTAAAGGAAGGAATATGGCTTGGCATGTGGCTTGACTAGAGGTAGAATTCAATGTTGAAGGAGGTCTCAGATTAAATGAATCAGATTCAGATAAGAGGAGGATCACAATTGTATTTGTTCATATTCTCCTTAATCCTTCCAATTCTCTTCTTCCTTTTCATTCATTCTTTGCACCATCTTTTTTTACAACTTTTCTTTTTCTTTGAACCTTTTTTCCTCCTTTTTCTTCCAAACACTTTGTGTCTTTAATTCCCCTTTTTCTTATTTTCTTTTTCTTTATTCTACCAAGCACTTTGTGCCTTTACTTCCTTTTTCCCCTTTTCTTCCTTCTTCTTCTCCATATTTCCAACACTTTGTGTTGTTACGCATTGCAAGAACACCTTTCTCCCAACAGAACTTTCATCCATTATCACTTATCTGAAACTTTTAATCTGAAGGATTGGAATGAATGTAGGTTCTTGGTTTTATAGACAAACAAGCTTAAGCTCAAGGGTTTCATGCAATGCAAACATTAGGGTTGGTCATTTAAACTTTCTGGTTCAAGAAGAAAGTGCCTTAATCATATCTATACTACACATCATAAACCATTTCAAGCAAGAAACATAGCAAGTTCTAGAGTTATTCATGCAGCAAAGTGCTCTCTGAACAAAATTTTCTGTATAGGCTCAATTTCCACACAGTTTAGAGTGCATGCTTGACTTTCTCTTTATACATCAAAACTAATCACTCTACTCTTACACATTGAATGAGTCATGCAATCATTTCACTTTACTCAACATGCAAGGCATAAGATTGTATCCTTAATTTGATCAATCATCTAAACTCTGATCAGTCAAATCCTCATGGAATTTCATAACACAACTAAAATCCAAATTCTGTAATACAACTTAAATCTTACATCACACAATAAAACTAAGAAAGAAAAGAATTAAGATTGAGATGTTTCCCTATTTTGGCTCATCAATTCATATGACATCTCCATGAAGTTTGCATGCCATTCAATCACACCTCAATTCCCAGATTTAAACGTTGTTGTCCCCAGCAACTAATTTAAATCTAAAACAGTAATTGATCACTGAAACACATACATGTATAACAGTAGATAGCATCAGTACTATCGCAATGTGCATCAGTCAAAAAAGTAAATATCTCAATGTACTAAACCAACTTACATAAGAAAAACTAACAACAAAATAAAACCAGTGTACCAAAAGTAAATAAAATACTGAAATGCAATAAAATCAGGAGTCAATGTGTGACTCCGAATCCTCCTCATCTGAGGCAAAGGGATCAGATCCTGGATCTGTATGAGGAAGTGGTGTATAGTCATCAGCAGCCTAGTTCGCATCCATAACAGAATTATCTCCAATAATCTGATCTCCAATGGTCTGATCAACAGCAGTGGCAGTAGTAGTAGCATCAGCAGCAGCATCAATAGTCTCTCCCTCAGTGGTATGAGCCACAGCAACCGGAACACCAATACCCATGGCAGCCATGTCAGCCTCCTCCCTATCAGCATGCTCCTCAAAGAATGATGTGGCGGCTTCCTCAAACTCATTCTCCTCTTCAGAATGAGGATATTCCTCAGTCTGGAACTCAACTGGCTGGACTCCCTGTGCCTCACAAAGGGCAGTCAGCATCTGCAATACCTGAGTCTGAAAAGAATTCTGCCTCGTCTGCATAAACATTAGGCGTCTCCGTAAAAATCCGAGATGAACTTCTGTGTTTACTTGCCACTGCTCAGATGATCGTTTGGGGTGTGCTTCTTCGAACTCTTCCTGTGTCATCTACTTTCTGCCCAGAGACAAACTTGGGACTGCTCCTCCTCCAATCCTGAGTTGCGTAGTGATTAGCTTGGCATCAATTGCAGGGTGCAACTTAACCTGCGCCCCATTATTAGAAATATCCACCCCAGCTCTCTCACAATGATGCTGGATCAAAAAACTGTGACCTAGTGTAGAAGAGCTGCTGTCAGAATGTACCATGTCAAAAATACTATCCTGCAGAATGACAGGAAGCTCCACTTTCTGCCCTGTCGTCATAGTATGGATCATCACAGCTCTCATCATAATTACTTCCGCCTGGTTAAAGGAAGGTAGGACATTGGAAACAACAAAATGAAACCATACTCGAGCCTGGCCATTCAGCTGCCTCAACCATAACAACTTCGGATTGACCTCATCCCTCATCATTTTCCATTATTCATTTGGCTTGGCTATTGTTTTCAAAATAGGCTCGGCTCCTCCCAATTTAATCCAAGTTGCAAACTCAGGGTTGCGCCTTATTGGAGGAATGTCAATCTTTTCCCAATTCCTCCTGTAAATACAGTTCTGGTTGTGTTGGTAATCACAATGAGTTATTTTCAAGAGCTTCTGGATGGTATGAGCATCATATTTCACTTTTTTCCCTCTCACCCAGCTCACAAAATGTCTCTTGCCACCTTCATCGCCATTATAGGCATTGGCATAAAACTCCCGACAAATAGCCTGGCTGCTGTCATTCAGTATTTCACCAAAAGTTTCCCATTCCCTCTTTGCCAGCTGTGACTGAAATTCAGGGAACTCATCCTTTTCCAGAACAAATTTTCTCTCCCGGACAAAGGGCCTAGAAGAGGTCTTGTCATTAAATCTGATCTCATGATCAGCAGTTCGCCATAATCGGGCATCAAAGGATGGTTCAGGAGTAGGCTCCTTTTCCTTAGTCACCCGGGACCTCTTTTTGCCAATTTTCTTTGGTTGTGGTGGTGTAGACATGATCCTACACATGAAAGCATAAGTCAATAGACCATTCAACTCAATTATCAGTTCATGGATCCAATTCCCATATTTATATTGAAAGTAGTTGTGAAATTAAATCCAAAAACATGTAGTAAACATCCCCACACAATGCTAGTCTAGCAGCCTAAATCATGCATGCAGCAGGGCTTGGGCGCTAAAACGTTCACAGGGAGCGTTTTAGAGTCCTGGCATTATGCGTGTTGTAACACAGTCGAACGCTAAAACGTGGAGTGACCAGCGTTTTTGCGCCTTGACTTTTCTGGGTCAGGAATTTTGTCGAACACCTTGTGTGTGTGTGTGTGTGAAAATTGCATAGTGAAAAATCGACCATGGAATATGCTTGCATCCCAAAAATAACACCAAATCATAACCACATGCATCTTAAGTGTATGCCATCCAAAATGAAAACATGGGATATGGGTTTAATCACATATGAAATCAAATCTTATAAAATCCTAAACCGTGTGGAATATGAAAGATGATTCAAGAATAATAAAAAGAGGAAGGATGATGACAACATACCTTGATGATAGTAGGAGTGAGTGAATGTAGAATAGAAATCCAAAAGAATCCGAAAATGGGAGAAGAGGATAGGAAGTGAATAAGTGAAAAAAATGAGAGTGAGGATGAAGTGAGGAAAACCATGTATTTCAAAATAAGTGACGCGGCGCAAAAATATTTTAGCGCCCAGGGCCAGAAAAAGGTGCACACATTTGTGTGCAGCCCCGCGCTAAAATGGGCAACAAGGATGTTTTAGCGCGCTGGGCCTGAGTGCTTGCAATCTGATGCATTGTGGAGCGCTAAAATGGTAAGTCAAAACGTTTTAGCGCTCTGGACCAGAGTTTTGCATTGTTGTGCACAACAGCACGCTAAAACGGTCAGTCATAACATTCTAGCGCTCGTGGCCAGAGTTTGCATGTAGTGTAACTCTAGGCCGCTAAAACTTCCAGCACTTGTCAAAAAAAAATTTCCAAGTTTTCTAAACTTTTTTTTTATAATATTAT
This sequence comes from Gastrolobium villosum, assembly GCA_032173675.1. Classification (NCBI taxonomy): domain Eukaryota; kingdom Viridiplantae; phylum Streptophyta; class Magnoliopsida; order Fabales; family Fabaceae; genus Gastrolobium; species Gastrolobium villosum. The sequence continues at coordinate 82,526 of JAVKPL010004142.1, forward strand.
TAATATTAGTTATCTACTACATACCTGATATAGAGGGTTGCCTCCCACTCAGCGCGTGTTTAATTTCATGAGCCTGACAGTTCTTATCTAACTTAACTCCAACAGGGCAACTGTAAGAAGTTGCCTGTCCACTGCACTTCCAATGTATAGCTTCAATCTCTGACCATTTACAGTGTAGCTTTAGTCAGAATCCAAAGGACAAATTTCCACTGCTCCATAAGACTTCATAGCCTTAACCACAAATGGTCCAGACCATCTGGACTTCAACTTCCCTGGGAGTAATTTCAACCTGGAATTGAACAGCAGAACTTGATTTCCCTCCTTGAAATCCCTGGGGGAAATCTTCCTGTTATGCCACAGCTTTGTCTTTTACTTGTATAAGCTTGCACTTTCATATGCTGTAAGACAAAATTCATCCAGTTCATCCAATTGCAGTAACCTTTTCTCACCTGCTGCTTTAGAATCAAAGTTTAAAAACTTTATAGCCCACAATGCTCTATGCTCTAATCCCACAGGAAAATGACATGCTTTCCCAAGTAATAATTGAAATGGAGACATCCCAATAGGAGTCTTTAATGTTGTCCGATATGCCCACAAGGTGTCATCAAGTTTCTTGGACCATTGAGTCCTAACATTCCCAACAGTCTTTTCCAGTATACGCTTCAGTTCTCTGTTGGAAATCTCAACTTGTCCACAAGTTTGAGGATGATATGGGGTACTTATCTTATGTCTGACCCGATATTTAGCAAGAGCATATTCTACCATCCGGTTGTCAAAATGTGTTCCCCCATCAGTGATTATCGCTCTTGGAACTCCAAATCGCACAAAGATATTCTTCTTCATGAAGGCGATTACAACCCGAGAGTCATTAGTGGGTGTGGCTATGGCTTCAACCCATTTTGATACATAATCAACTGCCACCAGGATATACTTGTTTGAGTATGAGGAGGGAAAAGGTCTCATGAAATCCATACCCCACACATCAAATATTTCCACTTCCAGTATATTGTTCAAAGGCATTTCATGTCTTTTGGAGATGTTACCAGTCCTTTGGCAGTTGTCACAAGCTTCCACATACTTCCTTGCATCCTTGTACAGTGTTGGCCAATAGAAACCACTCATCAAAACTTTTGTTGCCGTTCTTTCACCTGCAAAGTGCCCACTATAGGCTGAACCATGACAATGCCACAAGATATCTTTATGTTCCTCCTCTAGAATACACCTTTTGATTACCCCATCTGAACACCTATAGAAGAGGTATGGTTCATCTCAGATGTATCTCCTCACATCATGCAGAGATTTCTTCCTCTATTGCTAGGTGAAATCCTTAGGCATTGCTCCAACAGCTTTGTAATTTGCAAAGTCAGCAAACCACGGTGGAGTATTAATTGTCAAGACTTGATCCTGCACCAACTTTGTGCTTATGGCCAGTATTTTCTCATCAGGAAACTCTTCCTTAATCACCACTTTCGGTCCCTCTTGTAAATTTATCTCTGTGATCCTGGATAAGTGATCAGCTACCAAGTTTTCAACTCCCTTTTTGTCTTTGATCTCCACTTCAAACTCTTGCAGAAGTAACATCCATCGGAGTAACCTGGGCTTAGCATCCTGCTTTGTTAACAAATACTTCAAAGCTGCATGGACAGTGTAAACAATAACCTTTGACCTTAGCAGATATTACCTAAATTTGTAAAATGCATACACAATAGCCAATAATTTTTTTCTGTAGTAGCATAATTCTTCTGTGCCTCATTAAGAATTTTACTGGCATAGTAAATGACATGCAATAATTTGTCCTTCCTTTGGCTTAATACTACTCCCACAGCATAATCACTTGCATCACACATCAACTCAAAAGGCAATGAAAAATCAGGTGCCGTGACTATTGGTGTAGAGATCAACTTTTCTTTCAAAATATGAAAAACATGTAGGCATTCATCAGTAAACACAAACTCTTGATCATTCGCTAGCAACTTGCATAAAGGTTTTGCAATTTTGGAAAAGTCTTTTATAAAGAGTCTATAAAACCCTGCATGACCTAGAAAACTTATCACACCTTTAACATTTATGGGAGGGGGTAGTTTCTCAATAACAGAGATTTTGGCTTTATCCACTTCAATCCCTCTGTTGGACACCTTATGTGTAACAGCCCGTTACGTACCGGTATTGTTAACATTGATTATGATATTAAGCGCAGTTACAATCACAGTAGTTGGGTTAATTAAATTACGGGCAAACTTTTTCCTTTTATCATATTCCTTTTTATAACCATAACCTTTTCCGTAATCAATTAAAACAACACTATAATTGTAAATACAAAACGCGGAAGCATTCAGCTTAACAACAACACTAATCTTTCTTTTTATTCAACTCATTTAAACTCATCAACTTGCTCTCATATCTTGCCAAGTTCTAGCCCTTTACATAAGCTACGCGTGGTCTCAAACCACGAATCATTTGGAGTTCTACCCAACAAGTTATACCCCTTTCTTTAAGTCAAGAAAACCTGAATTTTCAAAAAATTGCACTGTGGTAATCGATTACCAGTGGGTGGTAATCGATTACCACCTGTCAAAAATGAGGCAGTAGCCAAATTTTGACCTCCTCTGTTCTGGTAATCGATTACCAACTTTGGGTAATCGATTACCTCACATGGTAATCGATTACCAAGCCTCAGTAATCGATTACCAGTGAAGACAGTAGCCAAATTTCGTCCCCTGTTGCATGGTAATCGATTACCATGCTTGGGTAATCGATTACTATGCAGTAAAAGTGACAGATTACAGCATTTTAAGCCCAAGAAGGGTTGTGTAATCCATCCCTAACATCTTAGTACTCCACACAACACTTAAAGACACTCTAATGTAGGCACTAGGCCCTTCAAACATGCATTTCCATTCATTTATGCATCATTTACAAGTCTTTAATCCAATGGCCATTTTACATCATTTATGGACCATTTTACAACAATTCTTGCCAAGGCTTTAAATACAATAAATGTGGCAATGGACAAGTCCCATGCTCACTCAAATATACAATAATTTCCAAGGTTATACATATACATCATATTGAAAGACTTAACAAGTAGTCATGAACATACAAGCATGGCATTTTCAACATGCACAAGTTCATGGCCTAAGTCTAAAGCATAAAACATATGCAAGATGTGTCCCTATCCAATGCTCATCGCATGGTGCCTCCAATATGCACCTCATGCTCCACTCTTCCAGGCTCAACCTAACCTGAAATGATGCCCCACAACACGGGGTGAGATATATAAATATATCTCAGTAAACCAAGGGCCCTGGAGGTTTCTCCACCCCATGGCTCACTCAATGTGCAAATACAACATCATATAATATGCAAGCAATGCAATATCACCCATCAACTGGAGACAACCCAAGAACATCCACTCATGGATTCATGTTCAAGGACTCCATCATATAACTCCCGAGACAGTCCTGGCGCCTCTCCCATGGTTGAGAAGACTCCATGGCAATACCCAACCGGAACTCCTCATGAGCCCTATCCGGCGGACGTCCCCCGCTTGGATCATCCTGATGTCGCTCCCAGAGTCAACACCATGGCATTCCAACTGGCATTCTCCCGTAGGACGAATCCAGCGGATGTCCAAACCAACACACGTCAACTGGCCAGTGACCAAACAATTTTCACAAAATCAAGCAATATGCATACAAGCACACAATCACACAATGCCATAATCACATAATCCAACCACAACCTTCCACTAGGTGTGGTGGAGCACACAAGGGCTAAACCCCAGTTCCAAAGGTTACCTCAATACCGAGCCCACGCTCCAAACGTAAGCTCCAAGCTTACCCGCTTCCAAAGCGTCCACAAGAGGCAACCTAAATAATCCACAACATGATTATCAATCCATTTCCAAATCAAACATTAAATCTCAAATAATCATTCATTTACTTCAATCTCTTTTATAGATCAAATTACCAATTATATCATGAATCACACATTCTTTCTTCTCATTCCACTATATCACACTATACCATCATCCATTTAAACATCATTTTATATCATGTTCCATCAAATTCACAACCTTTACATCATTTTTTCTCCAAACCACTCTATGGTTCGAATTCCTCAAAAGTTGGTTCTACAAGGTTTTCACTTCCATTTTAACACACACACTAATCATATAATCACGTTATCAACCTATACCAATGGTCCACCATTCAATTATTCAATTACATCACTTACCAATTTTCATGAAATCTTCATAAATTTTCCTAAGTTAAAATCCAACTTTTTCACCAAAATTTATCATAGCATTTCTAGCTTTCATGCATCATTCTAAGGCATTTTCATCTAATAGCATTTTTCCATTTGGGCTCTCTATCATCACACATCTAAAATCAAAGATTCAAAGCATAAATTCCTAGATCTATGAAACCAACCACAAAAGTACTACAAATGTACTCACCATCAAGTGTAGGAACACCACCAAGGCTCCATCAATCCAAAAGAGATCCAAAAACTCCAAAAACTCCAAGAACACCAAAGGGGTCGGATCTGAGTTTGTCCATTTTCGCCCCAAGGAGATGATTTCATGGCTTCTAAGTGTTACCAATGGCTTTGGAAGGTCGTTTACAATAGATTTCAACACCAAAATCAAGTGATTTGGTGGAGAAATGAGGAATTGGTGAGAGAAGAGAGAAATGGGGGTTTTGGGGTTCATTTGGCAGGGGCTGCGCGCAGGAGGAAGAAAAGGAGAAGGAAAGAAGGAAGAAAAAGAGGTGGGGGCCAAGTGACTTCGGTCACACGGGTCCCACACGCGATCTAACTTTCACTCCGATAAAAATTCTGATCATATATTCTTAATCTACATATTTTTCCAGTCCATGACATATTTTTCCAGTCCATGACATATTTTTCTTTCCTCAAAATATTGATAAAATTTTCACACTTATCGGTACACTCGTACCGCAGTATCTTTCACTTAAAAAGTCACTATTCATCAATTTTTCCCAATTTTGCCTACTCACTCAATTTTCCGTCCTGATTCCATTTTCGGCATTATTTTTGTCATATTAAATCTCTAACTCCATTTTTCATGCCTCGGTTCACTTTCTTGGCAATTTACCATTTCGCCCTTTTTGCCCATTTTGGCCCTAATTCTCGGATTTTCACTAATCCTTCCCTCTTAATCCCATATTTTATCACATAATTTCACATTTAATTTTCCGAGGTGTTATATTCACCCCACCTTTTAGGAATTTTGTCCGCAAAATCAACTATGCACATATGCTAACTCGGGATACAGCCAGAGAATCTCAGTCCCCCGTACCCAAGAAGCTTCATCCAGTGCGCGGACACCAAAGTAATTATTTACATTTTTATCTTTTGGCTTTTCAGCCACATTTCACAATAGTCTTGCCTTTCAAAGGCCCAATGGGAGACCTCAAGTCCTTCCCAATCTCAATCTCAACCGGTGACACCACATGGGAACAACCGGAGTGCACCACACAGTTGTGCACTTTCTCTGCTTTACCAAGCCAATTTCTTTCAATTTCTTTTCAATTTCTTTTCACAAGTCCGGCTACCTAATACATATAGCCCATAATTCCTCTTGGCAGGTTTTTCCCACCTAATTAACACATCACAACTATGCCTATAGGATCATTCCACATTCTGTTCAATCTATGCCACACCGGCAACTGTCACTTACTGACACATTACAGTCACAATTATCTTTCTTTGCTTTTTGATTTCTACTAATTATTAACTCTCATCATCAATATTTCCACATTTCTTATTCCACATTAAACACTGCTATAGAATCTCACGGCCCCTCAGTGCAATTCACCGAGTAATCATCTAGTTCACACTTACTCTACTTTTATTTTCTGATGGATAAATCCCCATCTTGGCACTTAGCCACAATTCGTATATACACATTTATCTTTTCTCATGTTTTCAACCTACGACGTACCATTTCACCTCAAAACTTTACTTTAACAAGCACCATCTCTGTGCCTAGCTTTTGAATCCAAACCTACAGGTTTACCAACTCTCGCCAAAACACAACGGCGAATCACTTTCTCAAGACCTTTTTACTGGTACCCAATGGACCACACAGTACACTTATACTTAACATCAGTCATTTCAAAGACTTCAACTATGAATCCACTCGTGAATTTCATATACTAAATCATAATTACCTTTTCAATTAATCATCTCCAAACTTGACACACAGTTCATCACTGATTTCTCCCATTAAAGGCAACATGCCTAAGATTTCCACTAACAATTTTCTTTAATCACCATTCCATACTCATGTTATCATTTTCACATGTATTTCATTCTATACACCTCACCTTCATCATCATTTCATTCCACTAGTATGCCTCATTCCGAGGTTACATATCATCTCTCTCTCATATCTGTCCCATCACATAGGGATTTTCAAAACCTATTTATCATGCCACTAGGAACTAAATTCATCCTTGTCATTACTTTCATCATTTCATATTGACGATTACACCATTCTCTCGGACTATTCAAAGTACCACTAGCACTCTCAATCATATACCTTGGAACCTAGCCAAGAACAACATCCATTATTGTGCATTTTCAACACATCTCTCACTATAATTTGCATCTATACACTTCATCAGTGACTCGACCACCAGGGTAAAGATATCAACCTTTTATTCCAACAAATACCATTCTATTTAATAGCTAGTATCACACTTTCTTATCTGAATACCTCACAATTAACCATTTATTAAAATCATTGGCCACCTTGGGCCACCAACTTAACTTAACATATCACCATCACAAGCCTTCCCATAAAACCTTGACTCAATCATCATCACTAATCAATTTTCCATTCCCTTCACATATGGTGACAATCCAACAATTCACTCCACAATTTCCGGAAAACCACAATTCCATACTACCACACTTGGTATACACTCATGCACATCTCCGAATGCTCAGTTTCATAATTCAAACTGCCATCTCATGGCACCTCACACATTTCATCATATTAGGCATATTACTGTTCACTTACAGTTATCCAAATTCACCTCTTGCGTTCCTCACAAGATACAATCCTCTAATGCAATGGGTAAGAACATCCCAGGTTTAACCCCTCGAGCTCTTGCTGTCCTAAGGGCCCCAGGTGCAATGCCCCACCAATCAGAGAATCTGTCCTTATAATTCACGCAAGAAGAGGTAACATGCCACAGGCTGTACTAACAGTCCCGCTAACACAAGGTTCTACCTCACACTACCTTACTTATACAAGATAATAATAATCATCTCCGGGAACATAATCCATACGGAGATAGCCATATACTCAGGGCATATAAGCCACACAAAGATAAACACATTCACATCCAATCCGTATATAACGGCAAACAGATTCTTATATAGATACATAATGATATACTGGATATATCCTACTTTTGCACCATCCACTATAATTTTCCAATATGGTTCTTTTCTCAACAGTCTATTCATGTCACTTGACTAGCCATTAGTCTTAGTCCATAGAATAATCCTCCTCACATGATCTCGGCATCTTTTTCATATTTTGACACAAAACTTTCAATTCCTACAGTACCCATGTTTGGTACAGTTCCAATCCGTTGTCCATCATGACTCATAGCAACCATGCTCAACACTGTGGAAGATCCACTTCCTTAACATAGCATCACTTTACTCTCAACATTTCACTACGACACCAAGGGTGCCCTCACTCAACAGTTCATGCATTCAGCGCATCCGGACCACCAGATACTTTTCAATTTCGAGCAGCGCTCGCCTGGGACTTCCAAGAGCAACACCTCTTAGGATTCAATCCACAAGGGGAAACCCAGGACAATATTTATTGTCACATTACTACCAACATGTGTGCCATGGTAATACTTGCATACCGGGACTCCATCATGAATCCCATACCACATTGAGCATCCAATGACGCTCCAAAGAGACAATCTCTTCCAACATTTCCCATCATAGGGAATTTCACTTACATCATTACTCTTTTACCAAAAATAATTTTTTTCCTTTTACCACGGAGTTTACTAACTCAAAACAATACAAATATACATTCAGGCACCCCGGCCTTCACAAAACATATAGATATATTGGCGTTCAGCCATCACAGGATTATTATCCCCATATAATTAAGCCACATCCTCCAACTTGCAATGCTCCACAACATCATGGAAGCATATTCGTACCATTAATACACCACACTCCGTTATATTTTCTCACCTCACATATGTTAAGTCCAACCATTCTTAATTCATGGACTCTCATTCTTTCAATCCAATTCATCCAATGCCTTACATGGCAATTTCCTCAACTTCTTATATTTTACTTTTTGTACATACGATATCTTCACTTACACCTAACCAGCATTAATCGTCCTGGACCAAAGTCCCAATTTCAACACTGAATTATCCTACACGTCATTTCCATAGTTCTTTTATGTTACTCACAATCCTCAATCCAAAATTTGAAATTTTCAATTTACTTCTACATCCAAGCATATCAAGTCATCCAAGTGTATGCCCTCATCAAGGGTCTTATAACCTTATCAATTTACCCTAAGGTACCCAATATTACACATAAGCATTCATACTCAAGTTTTTTACAAATTCATTGGGGTTTCAATTCCCACCATGTCAAAGATATACCACTAATTTCCCACATACACTCCATTGTTCTAACTCCCATACATTTAGGGAAGACTTACCAACATCATAATACCCATATCACCCCAGTCAATCATACTTACTCACCATAAAACCACGCATTCAACTATGGTAGCATTCTACCCAAAGTGGTTAAAATTCTTATATCAATTCATTCTCACTAAGTCCTCAATGACAATATCACAATTTATTCTCACTAAGTCCTCAATTATATCAAATTTACTTACTAACGTATCCATCCGTGGAGCAGTCAACACTGCACCCACAACCTCAGCCTAAGGACTGGCATTGGTGCTCCAGGGTTGTCACGAAGGCATCTTATACTGACCACACATTGAACACAAAGGAATGGGTTGATCAGGCCCAAACTAAGGAATCACATGTGTAGCAGTCAATAAGTGTCTACGTACAACTATACAGCACTCACCTCAATTACACAATCATCAGAGTTCCCTAAAGAAACTGCTCTGATACCATAAAATGTAACAGCCCGTTACGTACCGGTATTGTTAACATTGATTATGATATTAAGCGCAGTTACAATCACAGTAGTTGGGTTAATTAAATTACGGGCAAACTTTTTCCTTTTATCATATTCCTTTTTATAACCATAACCTTTTCCGTAATCAATTAAAACAACACTATAATTGTAAATACAAAACGCGGAAGCATTCAGCTTAACAACAACACTAATCTTTCTTTTTATTCAACTCATTTAAACTCATCAACTTGCTCTCATATCTTGCCAAGTTCTAGCCCTTTACATAAGCTACGCGTGGTCTCAAACCACGAATCATTTGGAGTTCTACCCAACAAGTTATACCCCTTTCTTTAAGTCAAGAAAACCTGAATTTTCAAAAAATTGCACTGTGGTAATCGATTACCAGTGGGTGGTAATCGATTACCACCTGTCAAAAATGAGGCAGTAGCCAAATTTTGACCTCCTCTGTTCTGGTAATCGATTACCAACTTTGGGTAATCGATTACCTCACATGGTAATCGATTACCAAGCCTCAGTAATCGATTACCAGTGAAGACAGTAGCCAAATTTCGTCCCCTGTTGCATGGTAATCGATTACCATGCTTGGGTAATCGATTACTATGCAGTAAAAGTGACAGATTACAGCATTTTAAGCCCAAGAAGGGTTGTGTAATCCATCCCTAACATCTTAGTACTCCACACAACACTTAAAGACACTCTAATGTAGGCACTAGGCCCTTCAAACATGCATTTCCATTCATTTATGCATCATTTACAAGTCTTTAATCCAATGGCCATTTTACATCATTTATGGACCATTTTACAACAATTCTTGCCAAGGCTTTAAATACAATAAATGTGGCAATGGATAAGTCCCATGCTCACTCAAATATACAATAATTTCCAAGGTTATACATATACATCATATTGAAAGACTTAACAAGTAGTCATGAACATACAAGCATGGCATTTTCAACATGCACAAGTTCATGGCCTAAGTCTAAAGCATAAAACATATGCAAGATGTGTCCCTATCCAATGCTCATCGCATGGTGCCTCCAATATGCACCTCATGCTCCACTCTTCCAGGCTCAACCTAACCTGAAATGATGCCCCACAACACGGGGTGAGATATATAAATATATCTCAGTAAACCAAGGGCCCTGGAGGTTTCTCCACCCCATGGCTCACTCAATGTGCAAATACAACATCATATAATATGCAAGCAATGCAATATCACCCATCAACTGGAGACAACCCAAGAACATCCACTCATGGATTCATGTTCAAGGACTCCATCATATAACTCCCGAGACAGTCCTGGCGCCTCTCCCATGGTTGAAAAGACTCCATGGCAATACCCAACCGGAACTCCTCATGAGCCCTATCCGGCGGACGTCCCCCGCTTGGATCATCCTGATGTCGCTCCCAGAGTCAACACCATGGCATTCCAACTGGCATTCTCCCGTAGGACGAATCCAGCGGATGTCCAAACCAACACACGTCAACTGGCCAGTGACCAAACAATTTTCACAAAATCAAGCAATATGCATACAAGCACACAATCACACAATGCCATAATCACATAATCCAACCACAACCTTCCACTAGGTGTGGTGGAGCACACAAGGGCTAAACCCCAGTTCCAAAGGTTACCTCAATACCGAGCCCACGCTCCAAACGTAAGCTCCAAGCTTACCCGCTTCCAAAGCGTCCACAAGAGGCAACCTAGATAATCCACAACATGATTATCAATCCATTTCCAAATCAAACATTAAATCTCAAATAATCATTCATTTACTTCAATCTCTTTTATAGATCAAATTACCAATTATATCATGAATCACACATTCTTTCTTCTCATTCCACTATATCACACTATACCATCATCCATTTAAACATCATTTTATATCATGTTCCATCAAATTCACAACCTTTACATCATTTTTCCTCCAAACCACTCTATGGTTCGAATTCCTCAAAAGTTGGTTCTACAAGGTTTTCACTTCCATTTTAACACACACACTAATCATATAATCACGTTATCATTTTATGGGAGGGGGTAGTTTCTCAATAACAGAGATTTTGGCTTTATCCACTTCAATCCCTCTGTTGGACACCTTATGTCCCAAGACAATACCCTTTGTCACTATGAAGTGACATTTCTCACAGTTCATCACAAGATTATAATCTTGACATCTTTGTAAAACACTATCCAGATTTTCTAGACATGCATCAAAAGTAGGACTAAATACAGAAAAATCATCCATAAAAATTTCGATGCATCTTTCTATCATGTCAGAGAATATGGAAAGCATGCACCTTTGAAAAGTTGTTGGAGCATTACATAGGCATCCTTCGGTATGCAAAAATTCCATATGGGCAAGTGAATGCAGTTTTCTCCTGATCTTCTGGAGCCACGGCTATCTGATTGTAGCCTGAGTATCCATCTAGAAAATAGTAGAAAGCATGTCCTGCCAATCTGTCCAGCATTTGGTCTAGAAATGGAATAGGGAAATGGTCCTTCCTTGTTGCTTTGTTGAGTCTCCGATAATCAACGCACATCCTCCATCCAGTGATAGTTCTTATAGGAATTAATTCATTGTTCTCATTCCTTACAACAGTCATCCCTCCTATCTTAGGCACTGTCTGAACAGGACTCACCCAAGCACTATCTGAAATAGGATAAATCATTCCAGCATCAAGCAACTTCACCACCTCCTTCCTCACTACCTCCTTCAGAGTAGGATTGAGTCTTCTCTGTGGTTGCCTCACTGGTTTAACCTCCTCTTCCATCAATATCTTATGAGCACAAAAGGAAAGGTTGATACCCTTAAGATCTGAAAATGACCAGCCCATGTTGTCTTGTTCTTTTTGAGTACCTCAACCAACTTCACTTCTTCCCCTTCAGGAAACAAAGCATTGATAATAGCTGGGTATGTTTGATCATTTCCAAGGAACACATATTTAAGATTTGAAGGTAGTTCTTTAAGTTCCATCTTAGGTGCTCCCTTGGGAATGTCATCTACCTTCTTTTCCAACTCTTCAACTACCGGTTCCTCCTGATAATATTCCCCACTTGACTCTTCCTTGAATTTATCTTCCTCAAGTAAAGAGTTTTCTTCTACTATCACTTCTTGCACAACCTCCTGTATGATATCGATTCTGAAACAATCTTCCACATCAACAGGATGTTTAATGGCTTCAAACACATCAATGGGAATTGTTTCTTCATTCACCCTTAGCATCAATTTCCCTTGTTCAACATCGATCAGGGATCTTGTAGTTGCTAAGAATGGCCTCCTAGAAGTAGAGGACTTTCAGTATCTTCCTCTTCCATATCAAGTATCATGAAGTCCACAGGAAAAATGAACTTATCAACTTTGACCAGAACATCTTCCACCACTCCTTCTGGTCTCTTGATTGATCTATCTGCAAGATGCAGAATAACATTACTGTCTTTCAACTTGTTAATCCCCAAAGCTCTACTGACATACAATGGCATTAAATTTATGCTGGCCCCGAAGTCACAAAGTGCTTTTCCTACTTCCACATCTCCAATAGCAATAGGAATACTGAAACTTCCTGGGTCTTTTAACTTTGGAGGAAGCTTCTTCTGAATCAGTGCGCTACACTCCTCTGTTAAAGCCACAATCTCACCATCTTTCAACTTCCTCTTCTTAGACAGAAGATCCTTCATGAATTTTGCATAATGAGGCATGTTCTAAAGCTCCAGAAATCTTGCATAATGTTGTTTCTGAATTTCCTGCTTCAACCTCTAAGGATAAGGAACTCTGGCATATGGAGACAAATTAATTGGTTGATCCTGCTTGTCAGCCATTTTCTTCTTCTCCCACTTCATCAACTTCTTGGGTGAAGAATTATTTTCAACTACTACCTCATCTTCTTTCTTATCTTTCCCAACTTTTTCTCCTTTATCATTTTCAACTACAACATCTTCAGCAACAACTTCATCTTCTTCTTTCTTATCTCCCACTTTCTTCTTGACCGGTTGAAGCACAAGCCCACTTCTTGTGACAATATACTTGCAATGCTCCTTTGGATTCACCATGGTATCACCAGGGAACTTTCCCTGTGGTCTCTCAGATATCTGTCTAGATAACTGACCAATCTGGATCTCCAAATTCCGAATGGATCCTTCCTGATTCCTGAAAGATGTTTTTGTCTCCTGCATGAATGCAAAAGTTTCTTCTCTGAATGAATTTGAACCTTGAATGTAATCTTGAATGGTCTTAGATAACTGGGCAAAAGCTTTCTCCCATGCAAAGGTATCTCCTTGTTGTGAAGAATGTGATGGAGGAGGATGCAGTGGAGGATTCAACTGGTGATTGGAACTGTAACTGAACCCTGGTTGTTGATTTCTATTCTTCCATGGTGGAACTTACAAATTTCTCCCCTGATTGTTCTGGTTCCGCTGATCATACCATACCCCATTCACTTATGCTTGTTCAGCAGATCCACCATAATCACATTCATCTATAACATGGCTTTTCCCATAAATTGCACACACAGGATTAGTGTCTATAGAAACAACCTTTTGAGAAGATAGCTGCTTAGTGAGAGCATCCAATTGTTGTTGTTGCTCTTTTTGCATTTGCGTCATCCGATTATTCTTGGCTAACAAAGCATCATAGCCATCCAGCTTTATAATTACTGTTCTTCTGTCATTCACTTGAGCATTGTCAAACTCTTGAGATGCCAGAGACTCAAATATGTCAAGGGCTTCCTGAGGAGTCTTGGTTGTCAGTGAACCACCAGCTGTGGCATTCACCAATGTTCTTGTATTGGTTGTCAACCCTTGGAGAAATATTGCTTCTTGATTCCACACTTCAATTCCATGTTGTGGACATTTCCTCAAAAGTGTCTTGAACCTCTCCCAAGCCTCATAGATAGACTTTGACTCTTTCTGCTTGAACCCTGTAATCTCATCCTTCAATTTCGCCCTCTTTGATGCTAAAAATAACTTGGCTAAGAACTTAGTCTGCAGATCATCCCAAGTTGAAATACTCCCTTGTGGTAATAACTGTAACCATCTTCTTGCATCATCTTTCAGTGAATTAGTGAACAACCTTAACAAAATAGCATCTCTGGATACACCATTTATCTTCAAGGTTTCACTCAACAGTAAGAAATTTTCAATGTGCAAGTATGGATCTTCTGCACTAGTTCTAGCAAACTATTCTTTCTGCATCAATTGTACTAGTGCACGTTTCAAATCAAAATTGTTAGGCTCCACAGTGGGTCTAGCAACACTTCCAATAGGTGGAATAACAGCGGGAGTCATGTAATCTTCCAATGTCCTATGTGGTGGTGGCACATCACTTTCTGCCATAATCTCTTCCTGAACTGTCACACTTGATTCACCCCTTTCCTGTAACTGTCTACGTCTTGCTGCCTTCCTGTTCTTCCTAATTGTCCTTTCTAATTCTGGGTCAAACAACAGAGAATTTGGATCAATAGTACCTCGCATACACCAGAATTGAATTTGAACAAAAATTCACACAAAAATATAAAGTGCTGAAAAATAAAAGATTCAATCTCAATTATTAATGGTGTCTGTCAATGTTGAAGAACAAATCCCCGGCAACGGTGTCAAAAACTTGTTGTCTAATTATCAAGTGTACTAGTCACACAAGTAATAAAATGATGAGTAAAGATTGTTCCCACGAGGATTTGTGTTCAAACACTAACTAACCATATATACTTAAGTTGAATCAACCAAAAGTTTAATGATTGCATTGATTATTGTCACAAGAAGTTGATTTGAATTTAATTAAACTTGATAAAACAATTGAAATGAGAATTATAATTTAAACAAGTAGTCAGAAATCAACAGCCACTCAAAGTGCTCTTGGAGCTCACAATGCAACTCCCAAGTCCAGCACACACAAGGACAGGAAAATGCTACTCAAAGGAGGGTTCTTTCTCTACAAAGGTGGCTTCTTGGAGCTCCACAAGCCAAGAAGATGACTCAAACCACCCAACACAAGAACTCAGCCCCTTCACACACTCAACTCAACCACCCATACTCAGAAATGGTGTTCCTTTCCCCCTCACAATGATGATTCACACTCCCCCAAGGTGATTTGGTGAAGAAACCAAGAAGAAAGGAGGCTCATTGGCTCACAAAAATGGAGAAGAGGGTGGCAAAGGGTGGCTGACTTCAAAGGCTCAGCAACTTCACATAGAAGGCAACAAATATGACCTAGGATCATGTGACACTAAGTATATATAGTCACTTACGTCTTAATCGCACTGTATTAGTGCTAATTGCTACGTTTATCATTTTAATCCCAAACTTTGGAAATCTTAACCTACTCATTTTTCTAATATTTTTATATTTTTATTTTATATTTCGGAGCACCTTTTCGGTACGCGCTTTTCCATAGTCAGTATCAGTTCCGGCACCAGTTCTCATTATTTTGACTTAAAACTTGTTTTACAAGTCCTACATATTATTCTAGTAATTATCATGTACTTGTTATAATTTTCTGGTATACTTCACTGGTACGCATTTATATCGGGTAGCAGAACCGGTATATGCACTTTTCGTCCGAAAAATGACTTTCAGCATTATTACCCACTTACTGTAATTATTAAAGCCTCATAATAATTATTAGGTTCAATTATGGAATTATTTACTAATTATCGCATTTAATTAATTAATCTCCTTAATTAACGGTGCGGGTTCTTACAATACACATCCTTAATGGCCGAGACATACACTAGGTAAACAAGTTGTTCATTTGTTACTTAGGTCAACAACAACTCATTAGACATTTAGTCCGTCAATAAACTCTCTTAGGTAAAGATATTTTCCACTTATCTTATAACTAATCAAGACATCCCTATATGGCATTCATAACTTTGAATATTAATTCACATTAGGATCAACCAATTCAAGGTCACATATCTTTACTCGGTCGTGGGACATTACAAGACCCAACAACATGGAACATCAATTCACACTTCAATCCACAAGTTGAATCACTCCTTAAACATACAATCAAACCCTAACTCATCATTCATTATCATTTTTCCATCATTTAATTACATACCTATGTGGATTTAAACTCACCTTAGGCTTAAGTTACCATTTTTCCCTTAATTAGGTTTAATTAGTAAACCCTAATTAGGTTTTGTTTGAAACCCTAATTGAACATCATTTTAGGGTTTTTCTATTTATAATATTACTTATGCAATTCCATATCAACAATTATGCATTAGTTCATTAACATCACTAATTACATGATTAGTGATTCTAAACACTAATTAAGTTACATTTTAGGGTTTAAGAGTTAATTAATCAATTATGCTTAATCAACTCAACAAAATCTGTAACATCCCGGGCGCTGACGAGGGCGGGGAGTGATCACCGGTGCGCAAGGGCACGGACAAGGAGCGGCTCCTGGTAGGCTTCCAGCGACGGGGGTACATGAATGAATCGAATAACACCGGAAAGAGAGGGATTCCAGAGACTGTGCTGGTATGGGACAGTACAGTTAGGAATGGCTTATAAGAATTAATTGGTACTACCTATACTAACAAGATGCATCTACTTTTCGGTAGCCCGGATCGGAAGAACTCCACAGTTAAACGTGCTTGACTTGGAGCAATTCTAGGATGGGTGACCTCCTGGGAAGTTTTCCCGGGAAGTGTTCGAGTGAGGACAAAGCACGCTGAAAAGTCTTGTGTTAGTGTGTGGGGACAGTCATTAATCCTTGCAAGTTGCCAGGCATTACAAAATCTCTAGAACAATGACCAGCCAACTTGTCTGCAATCTTGTCATTCAAGCCTCTTTTAAATTTAAAGGCTTATCCTCAAGAGTGAGGGGAGTTCTACCATAACAAGAATATTTTGTCAGCCGGTTGGACTTACTCAAGTACTCATCCACAGTCATGTTTCCTTGCCTAAGATCCTCAACTCCCCTTTCTTCTTTTCTCTGGCTTCTTCGGGGAAGTACTTCATCAGGAAGTGACTTTCAAATAGTGGTCAAGTAATAGCATATCCTTGACACTCTAGTGGAAGCCTGACATTGTTCCACCAGTCAACTGCGTCTCCCTACAACATATACATAGAATAAAGAAGTTTCATCTCTGCATCACACTCCATGACCTGAAATATGCGCTCTATTTCCTCTAACCACTCAAGGGCAGCAATGGGATCTTTTCCACCCTTATAGTGGGGTGAGGAGTGCTTCCTGAAAGCATTCAGCATCATCTCTCGAGTCTCACGACCAATCACAGGTGCTCCATCTATCCCTCTATGCATAGATACATCAACATCATGATTGGCATTGCCAACTCCTTCCATAACCAGTACAATAGGCTAAAAAACTAGTATCTGATCAGCCATCTAAATGTCACGTTGTGGTGATGGTGGTGGTGGGGGTCCTACTTGTACCTCGGCCAACAATAGTCTCTTCATCTCCATGTATCCAATCTATTTTGCGCCATGAGCTCCTCACTGGTCTTTCTCATGTGCTCCATGTCTCTCTCTGGCCTTATTCATCATTTGAAGATCAGCTTCCCATGCAATATTCACGGTTTACTGAAGAGCTGCTATATTTGTTATTCATGCATAATGTGATATTCCTTATAATAGTTAAAATTGAGGATGTTACATGGCAATAAGGTCCAATTGATAAGCCATTGAGCTGATGGCTTTTTTAATTGCAAAAGGACTATTGAAATGCTTGGCAAGTGTAACAGCCCGTGTTAACCCGGATTGTTAACATACTATCGTATTAAGCTACGCTTAATTAAAATGCGGAATAACTTTTTCTTTAATTCAATTATGACGTCATTAACCTTAGCCAGCTTGATTACTTAGTCAATTTCATAAAACACTGCCTGTATGTAAATTGCAAGACAACTAACTGAAATACCTCATATATAGATATAATGTGAGTATCTAAAACCACAGGACTACAACACATAGCCTGGGTCGAAATCCTGATACTTTAATTACAACTTCAAATAAAAGACAATAACCAAACCACGTGGCATGGACAAACCCCATGCTCACCAAATAAGGCAACAATGCCCAGTAACAGTCTCAACATAAACTTAGCAGAAAACATAAACAACAGTCGGAAAAACATAACAGCAGTCAAATCCAGCATGTCAGCATATCATAATATCAACTCAGTTCTGGCCTCCTGCCACCTGAGCCCTCAACATTACCTGATCCTGAAATAAGCGTCCCCAAACGTGGGGTGAGATCTCTAAACAAGAAATCTCAGTAAGACAAGGGGTCCTCAAGGATCTTCCACCCCAAGCTCACTTACATGTGTAATATAAGTTCAAAAATAGTATTTACAATATAAGTTCCAAAACTATGCGATGCAGCAATTAATCATGCCATGTGTGTTTATCAAATCTACTGGCCAGAGAAATGCAGGAATACGTCTATACCTACATGAGTACAAGGAACACCGCTTGCACCTCACCCACAGCCTCACCATCTTGTATGTACCACATACTCAGGCTTACCGTATAGGTGGACACCACATGCATATCATAAAAGCACATTGCATATAATAGCTCAACAGCATTTCTAAAACATCAAAGCATGTAACACAGCATGCATAAACCACATCCCCATGGGACATGGTGGAACCACAAAATGGCTAAACCGAGGACACGAAAGCTTACCTTGCAAGCTAGCTATCCAAGCCAAGAGTCCAACCCCTCTCAAGTCCAAACACAGCAGTATCACAATCTGATATGGACCAATAATATATCATTAATTATGCAACACAAGCATACCACTTAAAGACTACGCCTTTCTTTTACGTTTTACGTCTCAAGGCTTCCAACAAAGCCATAAGCCCTTAATCATATGATTCTGACTTAGTTTAATAATTACAGAAGTTCAACTTCCTTAATCTAGGGTCCACAAACCCCCAATAGCATACTGTTCACACAGCACAGCTACTGTTCTGCGAAAAACCCAGGATATCCGGATATTACAGGGAACATATCCGGATATTCCATATCCGGATATCACACTGGCCATATCCGGATATACCATATCCGGATACCCAGATCCCATATCCGAATATGGATCTCCGGATACCATATCCGAATATGCATATCCGGATACCATATCCGGATACTGATATCCGGATATCTGTTCGACAAATATCCGGATATCTCACGACAGAATGCAGTTTCTGCATTTCGTGAATATCCAACCCAAAGATTCAACTTTTAACACATGTACACGTTAAAGCATGCATCTTTATTCTATTTTAGGTTCATACTCATTATACCTTCTTGTTTACTCATTAAACATGGCCAAGACATCAACTTTAAGCATCAAAACATAAGATCAAAGGTGAGGAAACTTACCCCAAGCTTTAAGCAGCCAACAATGGTGCTCTTGGAGCTCACAAGTCAGCTCCAAGGTACAGACTTTAGGAAGGACGAAAATGGAGCAACAAGGTGAGTTCTTTCTTCACCAAGGAAGCTACTTGAAGCTTCAACACCCACACAACACCAACTCAGCCTCACACCTTCACCCTTCACAGCTCTCTCACTCAGAAAAGACCAACCATGCAGCCCCCAAGGCTGACTCTCACCCTCACCAAGCAAGCTCTCACAAGCCCAAGGTATATGGAGAAGAAACCAAGGAGAAAGGAAGCTCCTTGGCTCACAACAAAGGAGGAGAAGGTGGTAAGAGGTGGCTGAGTTGTTTGCAGAAAAATGGAGGCACGTAGGTTAGTATTTTGACCTAGGATCATGTGCCAACAAATGGTTAAATAGGCCATTGGTCATTTAAGCGCAGTATTAGCCTTAATAGCAAAGTAAAAAATCTTGATCCCAAACTTTGGAATCTAGACCTACGCATTTTTCTAAGATTTGTCATATTTTTATTTTATTTTTCGGAGCACCTTTCCGGTACGCGCTTTTCCATAGCCAGTATCGGTTCTGGCATCAGATCACATTATTTTGACCTGAAACTCGTTTTACAAGTCCTACATAATATTCTAGTAATTATCATGCATTCGTTATAATTTCCCGGGATACTTTTCCGGTACGCATTTATACCGGGTAGCAGAACCGGTATCTGTGCTTTTCTTCCGAAAAGTGACTTTCAGCATTTTTACTCACTCAGTATAATTATTTAAGACCAATAATAATTATTAAGGTCAATTATGGAATTATTTCCTAATTATCATAATTAATTCACTAATTACCTTAATTAGCGGTGCGAGTTCTTACATTCACCCCACCTTTTTAAGGATTTTGTCCTCAAAATCAGAAACATACATGTCTCGAAAGTCGGGATACTGTCGGAGAAGCTCATCCTCTCGCTCCCACGTGCATTCCTCGGGACTACGCCCAGTCCACTGCACTTTGACCATCGGAATGATCTTGCTTCTAAGCTGTTTCTCGCCTCGATCGAGAATCTTGAGTGGTCCGACGGGAGTCTTTAGGTTCTCCCGAACCTCCACATCATCCGGCTGCACCACGTGCGAAGGATCTGCTATGTACCTCCGAAGCTGAGACACGTGAAACACGTCGTGGATGTTGGCTAGGTTCGGAGGCAAGGCGAGTCGATAGGCAACAGGTCCTACTCTACCAAGGATCTGGTAGGGCCCAATAAACCGAGGGCTCAACTTCCTCACTCCGAGTGCCCGTCCAACACCGGTGACAGGTGAAAGTTTCACAAACACGTGCTCACCCTCACTGAACTCCAGTGGTCGATGCTTGACATCATAGTAGCTTTTCTGGCGATTCTGCACCTGCTTCAACTTTTCCCTGATCATCTGGATCTGCTGGGTAGTATCTTGGACAAAGTCCAAGCCAAATAGCTCTTTATCTCCAACCTCAGACCAGCAGGTAGGAGTCCGACACCTCCTACCATACAGCGCCTCGTAGGGTGCCATGCCCAGACTAGCATGAAAACTGTTGTTGTACGAGAATTCTACCAACGGAAGGTACCTATCCCATGCAGAGCCCTGCTCCAACGTGCAAGCTCTCAACATGTCCTCCAATGTCTGGATGGTCCGCTCAGTCTGTCCGTCAGTCTGAGGGTGATAGGCGGTACTCAATCTCAACTGCGTACCAAAAGCCTCCTGTAGCGCCTCCCAGAATCGAGATGTGAACTTCGGGTCCCTATCACTGATGATACTCTCGGGCACCCCGTGAAACCTCACAATCTCGTGGACATAAAGCTTGGCCAATTGCTCTGTAGTGAAGCTCACCTTCACTGGAAGAAAATGGGCAGACTTGGTCAATCTGTCCACAATAACCCAGATAGAGTCACAACCAGCCTAAATCTTAGGCAATCCCACCACGAAGTCCATCGAAATACTCTCCCACTTCCACTGTGGAATTTCAAGAGGTTGAAGTTTACCAGACGGTTTCTGGTGCTCAATCTTTACTTTCTGACATATAAGGCATTTGGACACGTAGACCGCTATGTCCTTCTTCATGTCCGGCCACCAAAAATTTCTCTTTAAGTCCTGGTACATTTTTGTGGCACCAGGGTGGATAGTAAACCGGCCCTTATGAGCCTTTGCCATAACCTCTTCTGTCAATGGCCCTCGAGGAATAACAATCCTCTTTTGGAACAGCAGCAATCCATCCTCGTTCCAAGACACACTGTCCTGGTTCTTCACATAATCAAGGCACTCTCTTTGCACTTGCGCCTCTTTAATCTTTTCCATCAGCTCATTAATCACTTCTGTTGTTTCCATCTCAAGCAGTGCACCCCCAAACAAGGAGTTCACTCTCAAGTCTCTGAACTTTTCAATTACCTCGTAGTCGTTCATCATCAAGTTGGATAAGCTCACGGATTTTCGACTCAAAGCATCGGCTACCACATTGGCCTTGCCAGGATGGTACCTCAACTCAAAGTCGTAGTCCTTCAAGAACTCCATCCATCTTCGCTGTCTCATGTTCAACTCCTTCTGGTCAAACAGATACTTCAGGCTCTTGTGATCACTGAATACAGCTAACTTCATGCCAAACAGGTAATGCCTCCAAATCTTGAAAGCAAAAACAATGGCTGCCAACTCCAAGTCGTGAGTCGGGTAGTTCTCCTCATGAGGTTTCAACTGTCTTGAAGCGTAAGCAACCGCTTTCCCTTTCTGCACCAGCACACAGCCTAATCCTTTACCAGAGGCATCGCAGTATAACTCAAACTGTTCCGCATGATCAGGAAGGACTAACACTGGAGCAGTAGTCAGTCTCTCCTTCAACTCCTGGAAACACTCCTCACACTCATGTGTCCACACGAATGGAGTCTCCTTTCGGGTAAGGCGAGTCATCGGTAGCACCATCTTGGAGAATCCCTCTATGAACCTCCTATAGTACCCTGCCAAACCCAAGAATCTTCTCACTTCTGTAACCGTCTTGGGCCTCTCCCAGTCCATCACGGCCTCAATCTTGTTAGGATCAACTGCAACTCCATCAGCGGAAATCACATGACCCAGAAATTTCACCGCCTTGAGCCAAAACTCACATTTTGACGGCTTAGCATATAGCTTTTTCTCTTTCAACACTTGCAGAACAATCTTCAAGTGCTCAGCATGCTCCTCCTCCGTCTTGGAGTAAATTAAGATGTCGTCAATGAAGACGATCACAAACTGATCTAGGTACGGCTGGAAGATCCTGTTCATGTAGTCCATGAACACTGCTGGTGCATTTGTGAGTCCAAACGGAATCACCAAGTACTCATAATGCCCGTACCTAGAGCGAAACGCTGTCTTTGGGACATCCTCCGGCTTTACCCGTATCTGATGGTAACCGGACCAGAGGTCAATCTTGGAATACACGCAAGCACCCCTGAGCTGATCCAGCAAATCATCAATGCGTGGAAGAGGATACTTGTTCTTGATTGTCACCTTGTTCAGCTGTCTGTAGTCGGTGCACAACCGCATGGTCCCATCTTTCTTTTTCACAAAAATGACCGGTGCTCCCCAGGGAGACACACTCGGCCGAATGAAATCTTTTGCTGAAAGCTCCTCAATATGCTTCTTCAGCTCCGCCAACTCTGGTGGCGACATCCGGTATGGAGCCAACGATATAGGCCCCACACCAGGCAATAAGTCTATGGAGAACTCTATCTCCCTCTGCGGTGGAAACTCAGGAATCTCCTCGGGAAACACCTCGAGGAATTCCCTCACCACAGGAATGCCAGTGAGATCCTCCTGTGTCCCACTCACCAAACCTCCCAACATGACATAGCCAAATGCCCCTGCTCTCAAGCCCTCCTCGCCTGCAGGACTGAAAAGAACGGTGAGGAACTGGCTGTGGACCCACCCGGAGACATCACCACCCTCTTGGCACAGCAATCAATCAATGCACAGTTTCTGGACAACCAATCCATGCCCAGAATAATCTCCAGGTTGGCCATCGGCAATCCTATCAGATCTACCGAGAAGTCACGGCCATCCCACTGAAACGCTACATCGCGATGAACAGTGGAGGTCAAACATTTTTCTCCGGTGGCGGTGGTCACCCGCATCGGTGGAGAAAGCACATCACTGGGCAACTCAAGCCCCACAGCAATAGGGGTAGCAACAAAAGAATGCGTTGCCCCGGAATCAAACAGCACATCAACAGCTGACCCACCAATGGTAACAGTACCTCCGACCAGGTTCGGAGCTCTGTCCGACTGCTGACGATCAAGTGTGTATACTCGCCCCGTAGTAGGTGGCACTGCTGGTGCTCCAGTAGGAACCATCTGCAATGGCACAGCCTGCACTGCAGCAACTCTCGCCGTCGGGCAATCTCTGGAATAGTGGCCCTCCTTGCCACACTGGAAGCATATCAACTGTCCGGTAGAACACGGCCCAAAATGTGACTTCCCGCATCCAGAGCATCTGGGAGCAGGAGGTCTCGCTGTGTTTCCCTGAGTGAAAGTCTTTTTGAATTGATTTGGCGCTTGCTTAGCCGCCAAATGTTTGCCCTTGCCTTTATTTCCAAGCTTCCTGTCTTTCCAGGAAGCGGAACCACCAGTACTCTGTGGCACCTCAATCTTGGCCTTCTTGGCCTGACACGAACGGCAGTAGTCCTCAATGTCGCGACACTGCTGTACTAAAGCTCCGAAGTCCCTCGAAGCAGAACCAGCAAGATGTCCGGCAATGTCCTCATTAAGTCCCCTCCGGAACTTAGCCGCAAGAAAAACGGGAGTCGGTCTCGCCATGCGGAAATGAGCGAACTTGACCAGCTCATTAAACTTGGCCAGGTACTCGTCGACAGACAACGAGCCCTGTACCAACCGGTCAAACTCTCCCTGCTTCCTCTCCTGTGAGTCATAAGGGAAGTACTGACCCAGAAAGCTCTCCTCGAAGAATGGCCACGTCATCACACGGCCCTGCATCTCGTAGATGTGAGAAAGGTTGGTCCACCACTCATGGGCCTCGCCCTCCAGCATGTAAGTGGCGAACAACAGCTTCTGCGGATCGGTGCACTGCATGATCCGGAATATCTTGTCCAACGCCTGTAGCCATCTGGCAGCAGCAATGGGATCATAAGATCCGTCGAAAGAAGGTGGCTTATGCTTGCGGAAAGCATTCAGCCGGCGATCGATTTCGTCACGATCCTCAGCAACTACGGGGATGGTCTGCATAGCCCTCATCAAGTGACTGCCCTCACCCATCTGACTCTGGGTGTCCTCCTGTTGACTAGGCGGAGGTGGAGGCGGTGGCGGCGGTGGAGGTGGTGGAGGACACTGGCCAGCAGCAGGACCAGCCCTCAACTCCTCCAACATGACCCTCATCATAGTCATGTTGGCCATCCGGTTCTCCTCCAGAACCTCTGCAGTGGCTCGCCGGTTCGCATCTCTGATAGCGTCCAGCATCGCCTGGTTTGCCAACCTCGTGGCTTCCTGGTCGGCTAGTCGGGCCGCCTGCATCTCAGCTAATGCAGCCAGGATAGGATCCGGTTGATCCTCACTCGTACTAGGGTTCCTCCTTGGTGGCACCATGACTCTGCACAAGTTACACAAAGAATGAGTTGATCAGGCCCACGCCATGTGGTCACATATGCGTCATCATAACACACACCAATCAGAGAGAACGCAAAGTAGACACGCAACGAAACATCCTAAGTTATTGCAATACATACAGGCTTTTCCCTAGAAAGTGCTCTGATACCATAAAATGTAACAGCCCGTGTTAACCCGGATTGTTAACATACTATCGTATTAAGCTACGCTTAATTAAAATGCGGAATAACTTTTTCTTTAATTCAATTATGACGTCATTAACCTTAGCCAGCTTGATTACTTAGTCAATTTCATAAAACACTGCCTGTATGTAAATTGCAAGACAACTAACTGAAATACCTCATATATAGATATAATGTGAGTATCTAAAACCACAGGACTACAACACATAGCCTGGGTCGAAATCCTGATACTTTAATTACAACTTCAAATAAAAGACAATAACCAAACCACGTGGCATGGACAAACCCCATGCTCACCAAATAAGGCAACAATGCCCAATAACAGTCTCAACATAAACTTAGCAGAAAACATAAACAACAGTCGGAAAAACATAACAGCGGTCAAATCCAGCATGTCAGCATACAACTGGTTTTTGAAAAAGAAGATTATACCAGAATGAAGAATCAGCAGTTTTCTGGCGGATGACTGTCCAGTCGTCCTGACAATTGAAAGAAGGAAATGGCAAAAATTGATCCAACTTCCACAGACAAGCTGCAGCACCATATTGCGAGAGTTCTGTGCCAATGTTGATAAGGACACAGTAGACAGGACAAGAAAGACCTGGGTCAGGGGGAAGGAAGTTTCTTTTACTGCTTTCCAAATTGAGAGGTTGCTGAACACCTCATGGGAAGCAACCCAATCCTGCTTTTTCACTGACACCTTCCACAGGATGCAGCCGGTTGACGGGTTATATAGAGAAGAAATGCCAGCTTTGGCTACCACTATCCGGGAAGGAATCGCTCAACCCAAAGCTGCATGGAAGCCCAAGCAAGGCCAGCCAGCCGTGCCAGAAAAATTGGATAGGCTTGATCTCAATGAAGAGGCAATCTTCTGGCACTCATTCATCAACTCAACCATCATGGCTTCTACAAATCTCAGTGATGTTAATGTAGAAAGGGCAGTACTGCTGTATACTCTGCTGGGAAATCACAACCTCCATATTGGGGCTATTCTGTCTGATAGGATAGCTCACATGATTACTCATGGTCGGTTAGACTTTAGTCTGGCTCATTGCTCTCTCATTGAGCAGCTATGCATCAAGGCAGGAGTAGAGATCCCAGATGATGAGCCCAGGGATGTCAAGCCCAAAGCAGAACTAACACAGCGTGCGTATAATGACATGCAGAAGGAGTCCCGACGACAAGCAATCTGGAAAGCATCTGGCGGTGCTGTTCCACCACCTGTCCCAGTATCCGCACCATCCACATCTACTGATTCTGAGATGCTCCAACAGTTGCTGGTTCAGAACAACTATATGATGAGCATGTTAGAGCGACTATGCCTGGATAGGGGAATTGACACGGCTGGTTTAATGGGTCAAGTTCCCCCTGCTACACAAGCAGGCCCATCTATGCCTTCCAACACTGCAGATGATGACATTCTGGGTGATTTTGCAGATGATGAATTTATGGATGCTTAAGCTATGTCTTAGATTAGTTTGTTGCTGAGGACAGCAACATTCAAATCTGGGAATTATGGCATACATGCTGCATGCAAGATTGCAAGATTGATGAATATGGTGGAACTACACCATGAAAAAAAAAGAAGTCTTGTATCGAAAAGGAAATTCTCAGGTTCAATTATGCTTGATTAAATTCTGGATATACAAATTGCTAGCATGATATTGTATAGTCAAATTTTGTCAACTAGTATGTCTGAATTGCTAAGCTTGAATGGTTAATAAATGCCTAAATGATTAGTTTGGAAATCTAGTTTAACATCATAGCTAGTGAGTTTTTGGGCCCACTGAATTTATTTTGAGAGATATCACTGTGATAGCATTCTAGAACTTGCTTTGTTTCTCTGAAATACATGCATAGATTGAAATGATAAAGGCAGATTTTCTTTTGTAGCCACGGCCAAATAAATCACCTATGTGAATTCTTCCAGTATTAACCCTTTGGGCCTGAACCTTTTTGTTCATAAACTCCTGTTGAGTAGACATATTCTTATTGTCTTACCTTAAAAAAGATTGAATCCCTGATGTGTAGGAAAGAAATTAAGGTAAGCTCCACAGAGGTCAAGATAAAGAAGGTGACTGAATTGTGTCTTTAAAAAGGAAAAGAAAAAGGTGAATAAAAGGAAATATGGCGGAAGGTATTAAATTCCCGAAATTCTGTGGGAACATTAGTGGAGCAAAACAAATGAGTTGAATGTGTTAAATGAAAAACTATCAAATTTTCAATCTCATTGTTACTTGAGCTACTATCCAGAAAAATTCTACCCTTTAGCCTGGCCAAGTTACAACCTGTGATGTCCTTTTGATCAATTTTGCATGTATTAATGTTCCTCATCTTTAGGTACTTGAGAATATGAGCAAGTTTTATGATAATGTTGTTATAGTGATAGCTGGAGTAATTATCATTCCCCCAAACACTTGAGTATTGAGCGTTATTTGATTATCTGGGTGAGGGATGTGCAAATTAGATTCTAATCTTTTCATGAAAGGCATTATTAAAAATTCTTCACATTGATTCAAGCATACTTAGTAAGATGATCTGTTGGCTGTACAGTGTTATGTTGGATTAATCTGTTTCCTGGATTTAGTCTTATACATTGCTAGGGACAGCAAAGTTCAAATCTGAGAATTATTTGATATGCGGTCAGCATATAGGATATTACAAGGCAAAAAGAGGAAGAAAATGACTCAATCAATGCAAGAAAAGCAGAGAAAAAGAGTAAAAATATCCAAAGTCTGAATATCAAAGAAGATGAACAAAAGGAGGTAAAAACATATCAAAAAGACTTAGGTTCCCGCGCTCTCAGCGCGGGAGTGGCGCTGAGAGCGCGAGAAAGCAAAAATTGGCAGAAGGAACCGCGCTCACAGCGCGGGGATGGCGCTGTGAGCGCGGGAAGTGGAAAAGTGGCAGTAACTCCCACGCCCTGAGCGCGGGAGTGGCGCTCTGAGCGTGGGAAGCGCGAAAGTGAGAAGATTCAAAAGTGCAAATTAGGTCAGAATCTCTCTTATAAAAGGAGACTCAACCTATGAAGAAACACATCTCACAACACACATCACAAAACCTAGAGGAGGCGTTCTTCGTGTTCATCACTCTGTTCTTGTATTCTTCTTTATTTTCTTTTTTCAGTTTATGTTGAAATCAGATCAGCGATCATGATGTTGATTGGCTAGATCTATTTCTGTAGTCAGGGGCATGATCCTTTTGTAAACAATTGCTACAAGGATTGAATCATTTTATGTATTGAATTAATATATTTCATCTTTTATCTTGAGCGTATTGATATTATTTCTGTTAGATCTGATCAACCTAATAGGGAATAATATTCTGGGGATCAGGATTCACAATAGGGATGTTGGAATACTGATCCTGAAAGGAGATAAAGATGACTCTCCATGCATGTTCTAGGGATAGACTTGTATGGATTGCAGTCGTGGGATTTATCTACATAATGCTTATTTTCAGGCGGAACTACTAAGGGATTAGGGTTCCAATTGAAGTAAAGGGTTAGATCGCCAAGGGATTGGGATCTAACT
This sequence comes from Gastrolobium villosum, assembly GCA_032173675.1. NCBI lineage: Eukaryota > Viridiplantae > Streptophyta > Magnoliopsida > Fabales > Fabaceae > Gastrolobium > Gastrolobium villosum. The sequence continues at coordinate 111,414 of JAVKPL010004142.1, forward strand.
AATTATTTCTAAAAGATGATAATTTGTCTGAGTTGTTAATTTCAATAGGTTTTATGAATCAATCCGAAGTAAAATTGGGAACAATTGGTGAATGTACCCTGGCTACAGTCTTCTTCATCATCTTTTCTACAAAAAAACATTTCTTCATCTATTTTAAGTCTTTTCCAGAAAAATACAAAAACAATTCTTTTACTTTTATTGTCATTTAAATTAAATTATTTGTCAACAATCAATCGAATTATCTAACTTAAGAGGACTGGTTATAGTAGTAATTGTTTATCAATCCCTGTGGAGACGATACTTACTTATCACTTTATTACTTGGAACGATCGGTGCACTTGCCGAGATCGCAACAGATGACTTTCCACAAGTTGGCATTTCTCATGAGCTGAAGACGACACAAGCCCGGGTTCCATGTGTGGAAGCAGAAATGAAAAAGATATCTTGCAGGAAATTCTTTCAGTTGCTCATGCTTCCCAGGAATTGATAAATCAATCCAATTATTCACAAGCATTAATGGGTGGAAAGTAAAATTATGCTCCTCATGAAAATGATTTTACTTTTTTGGTTGGCACTGATTACAATAATGTAAATCATGATAACAACTCCATGAGATATTTGATGAAGCATGACGAATATTTGCATGTAGGGCTAGCTATTCCATTCCTCTACTTCCTTTACTTTTCTCATTTTTTTTTTTTTGGATCACATCTGGGTATCCCCACAGCCGATAGCCATGAAACTAATCCCTCGCCCCGGGTCAGCGCACAAAGCGGTAAAGAGCTGACCACGGAATGCTTTCCATTCACAAGAGTTGGGATTCGAACCCCCAACCACTTACTTAAAGGACGAGATGCTGAACTATCACACTTACCCACGTGGTTACTTTTCTCATCTTTTTTTTATGCTAATGGAACTGAATAATTCAGTTTCAAATTTGTGCTTCTTTTTAGCATAACCGTCAAAACAGGCTCCAGCCCGTAGGATAGCCCCGAAACCCCAATTTTCAGCTCCTTTTTTTTCAGCCCACATATGGTAGGGATGTTTTTGACCCTAGCCCCAATAATCCTCATTTCTTTTGGGTTAGGGTGGGGTTAACCACGGGCCAACCTATTTTTTTTATCTAAGCCCTAAATCCCCGATTTGTGTTTCTGATCGTGTTTTCTTCTTCACCCGTTGTTACGATTTCTTCATCTTCTCCCGTTCTTCTTCTTCTCAGTCTATTGCTATTCTAATTTTTTTTTTTCTTCTTCAATGAGGTACGGTTTCGTTCTTCCTCTTCTAATTTCATGTTTTTTTATCCTCAAAAGATTCATGTTCTTTGTCTTTCCTTTAAGACATACCTAAGAAAGAGTTCAGGCTTGTTTCTAATCAGATCCTCTCTCTGTTCCAAGACAACTATCCTGAAATGGTTGCTCGTAAGGTACCTTAAAGACATTGTTCTGTTATTTTATTTTATTTTATTTTATTTGAAAAAAGGAATGTGTTGTAAATTGGAGTCGGTTGGTTGCTTGTTATCAATGTCATATCATATACAAACTATGGTTTGATAAGGAATTTTACTGTTTTCTTTTCTGATTTTATTGCTTTCTGATTTTCATCAATGTCCCCTGGTACTTCAGTATGTTGTATTCAATGTTCAGTCCATTTCTGACCCAAAGAACTAAGAGCAAGTTTGTGATTTCTAAGGAAGGAAATGCTGCAGATACACTCTACAAGTAAGTCCAATGGTTCAATCGTTTCTATGTTCTTCAATGCACAAATAAACAATATTAGAAAATTTTGATTTGGGTTCTTCCAGTTAATGTTAATCTATAAAAGGATTTCAAAATAGCTGAGCTTCTTATCTGCCTTATATTTTTATGTTGATTTTTATTTTTGTAATTGAAGTTGTCTTTTCTTGGATTTCATTGTGTTACAATGCCACATATCAAACAAAATTCTCCTTTTATTTTTTGGTGTTTTCTTTCAAAGTTTGTGTATCCCATTTTTTCATAGTAATGGGATCTCTTGTTCGGAGTAGGAGAAGCTATTGTCTACAAGTTCCCATAAGCTCTAACTGTTTCTGGGTACTCTCTTTTATTATGCATACAAAATGCTTATCTTCTTTTATGGATACAAAATGCATATTCTCTGTTTTAATTTGTGCTTCCCTGAAATGCTGATAGGGCTAAATTGGAATCCTCCAATATCAATAGTTTGCATGAGAAGCTTACGGAGGAAAGGTGAGTTGAGTCATGTTGGACTTTATTCTTCATATTTATATGATTTTTTAGTAGACACTTTGTGTGTCTCTTAAGGGTTTGGAAAAGTTCTAGTTTTGGCTCTGTCTTGTTCTGATAGAAGGAAGAGTCCAATTCTTCACTGTTTTATCGTGCTTACAAAAAGTGAAAAAGTAATGCTGTGGCGCGAGTAACTATTCCACTCAATAATATAATGAGTGGCTATGATGGTTTTGTGTGGTTTGGTTTTACCTTTTTGCTTTGATTTTTCACAAGATGAAGCTTGGGGTGTTGGGAAGTTAAGAAACCAGAGGCTTGTCAGTTTGATTGGTTATTGCTGTGATGGGGATGAGAGGCTCCTTGTTGCAAATTACATGTCCAATCAGGCGCGGATACAGAAAATTAACGAATGGTGGGCACTGATCAATAAGTTCAAATACATATAGATTTAGGTCTGGTCTAGAATGCGACTTGCGAACAGTTGCCGGCAGTCTGGGTCTGATTTAAATCTATATCTGGACGGATTGCGACTCAACTGGACCGATGATGGAGGAAGAAGCAAATGATGAGTCTGGAATAGAGCTTGCTGCTGTTAGGTTTGGATAATGAAGGCGGAGGAAAAAAAACTCACGGAAAAATAAGATAGAAGGAGGAAAATTAAAGGGGTAAGATATCATAACAACCAACTAGGGTTACTGTCAATCAATTCACCGTGAAATTGATTATGTTGATCCAATGGTTATATTTATTTTCATCTTTGTATGGTTATGATCCCCATATTTAATTTAAAAGCATTAAATATGAGAAATCATAACCATACAAAGGTGAAAACAAATATAAAGTATTAAATATGGAGAATTATAACCATACAAAAATGGAAATAAATATAACCATTGGATCAACATAATTGATCTAACGGTGAAATTGATTGGTAATAACCCTAATTGGTTGTTATAATATCATATCCCAAAATTAAATTGGTATTGTAATATTAGGGTTTATTTCTTATTATAAATATTAGGGTTTATTTATTTGTTGTAAATTTTAGAAATTAGTTTTTCTTATTTATTTATTTTTAATTATTTAGAATCCTCTAGAAGGATCTAGATTTCTCTAGGTTTTACTTTTATTATTTTTGGGCTTGGCCCATTAGACCTTTCTGTACTCTATAAATAGAGTACTCTTGTACAGTTTTATACACAATTCAATAATATTTCAAGTATTCTCGATCCTGAGGACTCTTCTTCCGCAACTACCGCCTTTAGAGCGGAATCCTATTTGTTAGCCTCTCGCCGCCACTAGCCGCCACCGGAAAATTTTTCCGGGGACCTTTTGGACCAAGAGGACCACTGTTTGACTCCATTTTTCCAGATCTATCAATCTACGGACGTTTCAAGCAGTGGGTCTTTGATCTCGTCATAAAAATCGGATCTTTTTGCCCACACGAGCCTCCTTTGATCAGATCTGATTTTTTGGTTGTTGTTTGGGACGTTCAGAGACCTCTACTTGTCATAAAAAGTTTTCTGATCTTCTCCTCATCCTCTTTCTGGATCTGTGCTCTTCTCTTTGATCGGACGTCGTTTGGTATTTTTTTTTCCGAATTTTTTGGCTTCTTGGAGCTTGTTTTTAACTATTTTTGTGCAGTATGGCCTCTTCACAAAGGAGTTCTTTTACAAAGTTTTCTGATGGTGCATCTTCTAGACCTAAGAGAGATGATAGATGGTGTTCTTATTGTAAAATAACAGGTCATATTAAGGATCTATGCTTTCATCTCCATGGAAAGCAAAATGTCTTAGAAAAGATGGCAAAGATGCGTGGTCATGCGCATTTTACTTCTTCTGAAATAACTCCTGCACCTAATAAGACCCAACCTACATTTCGTCCAGATGAGTTGGAACGGCTTCGAACCATTTTTGATTCTCTGAGTAAGCCATCTGATACTAGTGCTTTGACTATGACTGGTATGAGCTCCAAAACTTATTCTTTCCTTTCTTCATGTAATGATTTTAAACATTCTTGGGTTGTTGATTCTGGTGCTACTGATCATATGGCTTGTTGTGCTGACTCCTTTACTTCTTATCATCCTACCATTGGAACTCATACAATAGCCGTAGCTAATGGCTCACATACATCAGTTGCGGGTTCTGGTGACATAAACTTACAGCAGTCCTTACATCTTAAAGATGTTCTTCATGTTCCTAAACTCTCCACGAATCTTCTTTCTATTCATAAAATCACAAAAGATTTGAATTGTACTGTAACCTTCTTCCCTACACATTGTGTTTTTCAGGATCTTGCCACGGGGAAGATGATTGGTAGTGCTAAAGAGCAAGGTGGGCTGTACTATCTGGTGTCACAATCTCCCGCAAATAAAGTAACCGATCACATCTTGCTGTCACATGGTCAGTCAACTGCTGATTCTCTGATTTGGCTTCATCATAAGCGCTTGGGACATCCTCCGTTTAGTTTACTGAAGTCTTTATTTCCGTCATTGTTTTTGTCTAAATCTGTTGAGTCTTTTCATTGTGATGTTTGTGAGTTTGCTAAACATCATCGTGTGTCTTTTCCTTCTAGTAATACTAAAAGTGTTGAACCTTTTGATCTTATTCATTCTAATGTTTGGGGTCCTTCTAAGGTCTCTCATTCTTCTGGTAATAAATGGTTTGTTTCTTTTATTGATGATTGCACTCGTATGACTTGGGTTCACTTAATGCGTGAAAAATCCGAGGTACCACAACTGTTCTTTCAATTTTATAAAATGATTGAGACTCAATTTGGTAAAAAAATAAAAGACTAAGGACAGATAATGGTACTGAATATGTTAATCACTCTTTTTCCCAATTTATACAAAATCACGGTATGATTCATGAACTTACTTGTGTAGACACCCCTCAACAAAATGGGGTTGCTGAAAGAAAGAATCGTCACTTCCTTGAAGTTGCTCGTGCCTTACTGTTTCAAACACATGTACCTAAAAACTATTGGGGAGATGCCATTCTTATTGCAGCATTCTTGATCAATCGTCTAACCACTCGGGTTCTCGATAATGTAAGTCTTATTCACTCCATGACTTCCTTTTTTCCTTCTATTCCCACTTTACAAAGCCTTCCTCCTCGAGTGTTTGGATGTGTTGTCTTTGTTCATATTCATAAACAGCATCGCAGTAAGTTGGATCCTAGGGCTCTTAAATGTGTCTTCCTTGGATACGCTCCTAATAAGAAAGGCTACAAGTGTTATCACCCTAGTAGTCGGAAATTGTTTATTTCTATGGATGTCACATTTCAGGAATCTGACTCATCACCTTCCTTCTTTGAATTTGAATCTTCAGTGTCTACTCCTTCACCTGTGTCAGTGTCTCTTCCTATTGTTCCTGTCCCTAATGTGTCTATGTCTGATCCTCTTGTGACTGATTCTCCTATGACTGATACATCAAGTACACCAGAGATACGAAAGATTATGACACAGCCCACATTTCCTCAGCAGCAACCTCAATCATCTGAACCTCTGGTAAGTCCTTAATCTCATATTTCTGATCATGATACCTCTGATGAGTTACCCATTAATGTTGATTCTAATGATTTGCCCATTGCTCTTAGAAAAGGAAAAAGATCTTGTCACAAGAAAACTTGTCCCTCCTGTCTCTCTTGTACTCAATATCCTACTCCCACTTTGTTTCCTCTGCTAATCTTTCTGTGCAGCACAAAAGTTTTGTTTCAGCACTAGATTCTATTGCAATCCCAAAATCAGTACATGAAGCCTTGCAAGATGGGAATTGGGCTCAAGCCATGCAAGAGGAGATGAACGCGTTGGAGAAAAATAAAACATGGGAGGTTATCGATAGACCCAACGGAAAGAAAGCAGTAGGGTGCAGATGAGTTTATGCCCTAAAATATAATTCTGATGGAACTCTTGAAAGATACAAGGCTCGATTAGTGGCCAAAGGTTACACTCAAACCTATGGCATTGATTACGAAGAAACCTTTGCTCCAGTTGCAAAGATGAATACGGTGAGAGTCTTATTATCCCTTGCTGCCCATTCCAATTGGGATATAAATCAATTTGATGTGAAAAATACTTTCCTCAATGGTGAGTTAGAAGAAGAAGTCTACATGGAAATCCCACCTGGTTTTGATTCTGTAAAGGGAGAAAATAAAGTTTGTAGATTAAAAAAGGCCTTGTATGGATTAAAGCAGTCACCTCGTGCCTGGTTTGGAAGGTTTACTAAGGTTATGATGACCTTAGGATACAAACAGAGTCAAGGAGATCACACCCTTTTCTTCAAACACTCCCATAATGGGAAGCTTACTGTGCTCCTTGTATATGTTGATGATATTATTATCACAGGTGATGATTCTGTGGAGAAACAGATTCTGCAAACACGGCTTGCCTCTGAGTTTGAAATCAAAGACCTTGGAAAACTGAGATATTTCCTAGGGATAGAAGTAGCTCGTTCAAAGAAAGGGATTTTCATCAGCCAAAGGAAATATGTTCTTGATCTTCTTAAAGAAGCAGGAAAACTTGGGTGTAAACCCTCTAATACTCCTATTGAGCAGAATCACAAGATAGGCTATGAAGAAGAGAGTTCTCCAGTTGATAAAGGACAATATCAACGGTTAGTTGGGAAATTGATCTATCTGGCTCATACTAGACCAGACCTGGCTTATGTCGTTAGTGTAGTTAGTCAGTTTATGCACGATCCAAAAGAGAAACACATGCAGACAGTAGAGAGAATTCTTCAGTATCTTAAAGCTACTCCTGGTAAAGGATTGTTGTTCCGACGGGATGACAATCTATCTTTAGAAGTCTACACTGATGCTGATTATGCTGGATCTGTGACTGACCGACGTTCTACTACTGGTTATTGCATGTTTCTTTGCGGTAACTTGGTGACATGGAGAAGTAAGAAACAAGATGTGGTTGCCAGATCAAGTGCATAAGCTGAATTTCGAGCTATGGCCCAAGGCATTTGTGAGTTACTGTGGCTCAAAATTGTACTTGATGATCTCAAAATAAAATATGAGGGACCTATGAAACTGCTATGTGATAATAAGTCCACCATTTGTATAGCTCACAATCCAGTTCAGCATGATCGGACTAAACATATTAAGGTTGACCGTCATTTTATCAAAGAAAAACTTGATAGTGGGCTAATTACCACTCCATACATTCCCACTGGGCGCCAATTAGCTGATCTATTGACAAAGGGACTTCCTTCACAAAGATTTCAAGAACTTACTAATGATAAATATCTATTCCTCAGCTTGAGGGGGAGTATTGTAGATATTAGGGTTTATTTCTTATTGTAAATATTAGGGTTTATTTATTTGTTATAAATATTAGAAATTAGTTTTTCTTATTTATTTATTTTTAACTATTTAGAATCCTCTAGAAGGATATAGATTTCTCTAGGTTTTACTTTTATTATTTTTGGGCTTGGCCCATTAGACCTTTCTGTATTCTATAAATAGAGTACTCTTGTACAGTGTTATACACAATTCAATAATATTTCAAATACATTTTTCAAGTATTGGAAAAACTTGAATTTTAATATAAAGGTATTTTTGTAATTTTACATCTTATTTCAAGGGTGGACACTTACCTCCTTTCTCATGTGAGTAGATCCGCTTCTGTGTCCAATGACACTCGCCAAACACCTTGGTTTGGCAATTTGCTAGTGTTGTGACTGTGTTGGAAGATTCTTATGGAATTCAAGCTATGATGAAGAGCAAGGAGTTGATTTAGGGGAAGATGGTTTTGTCCATACTCATATTTCTGACGCTCAATGTTTCATTTTTTCTGATAAGGTTTTTGTTCAAGGTTGTGGTGGTGAACGCATGGACATTGGGTTCTGTGGACAGAACATTGTATGGGATTCTGTGTTTCTATCTGTTGGCTAATTGTTCCTCTTTGGGCTTGTTCTGCAAACTCTGCTCTATTTGCTCCTCTTTAGCCCGTTTTCATAGCTCTATTTTTTAGTATGTTAAATTCTGTCTGGTTTTAAGTGTAATACATCTTAGCTTTATAAATTGGGCCTACTTCTTTCTTTTTTTTGGTACATGGGCCTACATCTTATAAACAAGACTTATAATGCAACTCAGCTTTAGGAATAATAATGCCTTGAATGATTGATTGAATAATGAATGAATCACAAACTCCAAATGAAACAGATTGTATATATATCACGAGAGGGTATTAAACTTAAACCTTAAACATATTGAATAATGGTTTATGAATGAATAATTATAAACCAGCGCAGCAGAGAAAATTAAACCATTTTAAGTGACTGATGGGAAGCCATTGAAGGTTTATGCTAGAAAGAGGAGAAGTGGAGCTGAATATAAGGTGCATAAAGACCATATCTATGACAAAGGCCCAAAGGGAAGAAGCCCAAGTGGAGGGGAATCATCAGATGGGAAGGCAAAGGAGAAGGAAGACCATGTGAGTGGGTCACGTGACAAAGGCAAGGAAAAGGAAATAGGATAACAGAATGGAGAGGCAAGGAAAAGGGGAATAATCTAACAGAATGGTGAGGCAAGGAAAAGGGAATAATGTAACAGATTAGTGGTGAAGAAAGTTGGTTAGAGGAGAGAGAATGGGTGCTGGAAATTGGTTATAAAAGAAGGGAATGAAATGTGTAAGGGTAGATTATTGAGTAATGAGTAGTATATGGGGAAGGGTACTCAGTGAGTCCCTTGGGGTGTCTTTTACTTTCCTTTAAGGCTGATTGTAGCCATTGTTGTTAGCATATTCACTCTTGTGAATATCATACGAGTCAAAGTGTCACAGATTGTACACAGTTTCAATATAATTCCTATTTCATTTGCAAACCTGTTTTTATTGGCAATCTCTATTCCATTAATAAATCCAGTTTCATCATTTGGTATCAAAGCTCCCGTTCCTCGGAGCAGTGAATGGTGGTGACGAGAATGGAGGCAAGACTAGAATCCATCGAAAGGAGGACCACTCAGTTTGAAGGAAGGGTTGAGGAAATGACCCTGGAGATGCGTCAGCTACGCGAAACGGTGATGGCGTACTTTGATAGAGTTGATCAACAGGAGCCCAACTCAGGAGAGGGACGAGGTTCGAACAGCAGCGGGACCGGAAACGCAGGGAGAGGCAACCGCAATGGAGGAGGTCGAGATGATGACCGTATGAGACGCTTAGAGGTCCCATATTTCGCGGGAGAAGATCCATACGGATGGATCTATCGGGCGGAAAGATATTTTCGGATTAATCAGATCCCACCAGAGGAACAAGTCGAAGCCGCTTCGATTTGCATGGAGGGGAAAGCACTCAATTGGTTCCAGTGGTGGGAATCCAGGAATCCGGACATCGATTGGGGACAGCTAAGGGCAGCGATGCTACAGAGGTTCCACACATCTTCCTCTGGAAATCCATTCGAAGCCCTCATGTGTTTGAGGCAGTCAGGGACGGTGTCAGAATATAGGGAGAACTTTGAGATGTTAGCGGTACCTTTGCGGGACGCAGATGATGAGGTGTTGAAAGCGGCTTTCCTCAATGGATTACGTGAGGTAATCCGTGCGGAAGTAAGGCTACATCAGTTTCAGAGCATGGAGGAGCTGATGTCATTGGCACAACGCGTGGAGGAGAAAGAGATGGTGACAGGGAAGAGTGAGGGAAGTATGGGCCGCAGTGGAAGTGGGCTTGGATCGAGTCATCACCAACGGACCGCGTTGCCCACCAAAGGAGCTCAGTTTGGGCCGAACGTAAGTGGACGTTTGTCCAATAATATTAATAATAATAATAATGGTTTTCAGAGGGGAAATGGGCCACAACCCCAGCCCAACGAAAATAACCCTAATTCAGGGCAAAAGGTGTCGGTGATGGGAGAGGGACAGGGATCTATAAATGGGAGTGGAGGCTCGAGTACCACCCATGGACGACAGAACCCACGGTTCAGGCGGTTGTCGGAGGAGGAAATGGCTGAGTATCGCCGACGGAACCTATGCTACAGGTGCGACGCTCCTTTCTCTCATGACCACATCTGTAGCAACCCAAGCCTCCGGATCATGTTACTGGGTGTCGGGGATGAAGGAGACGACATGAACGAAGAGAATGAAGGAGAGGCAGCCACCAACGGCGGCGGAGAGCAAGTGTTGAAGTTAAGCATGCACAGCGTGGTGGGAGTAACCACGAATCAGTCGTTGAAGGTGTGGGGAAAAATACGGGGACGGACGGTGATGGTTTTGATCGATTCGGGGGCAACACACAACTTCATACACGATCAACTAGCAACAGAGTTACACTTACCTGTGGATGGATCTTCGACGCATAAGGTGGAAGTGGGAGATGGTCACCAGGTACACAATAGAGGCTTATGTAAGAAGGTAACAATCTTGTTCCCCAACCTTACGGTGGTTCAAGACTTTTACCTCTTCCAATTAACGGGTGTAGATGTGGTTCTGGGGTTTGAATGGCTGGCTAGTTTGGGGGAGATCCGGGCCAATTTCAGAGATCTGAATCTGAAAATACCAACGGAGAATGGAGTGATAGAGTTAAGTGGAGACCCGACTGTGACCAGAAGTATGATGTCCTTCAAAAAGGTGGGGAAAACATGGAAAAAAGGGGCAGAAAAATATTACATTGAGTTGAGTCTACTGTCAGTGAAGGAGGATAAGAATCCGCGAGAGGCAGGGAGTCCATGGAAGGGAGTGGTACATTCTTATGAAGACGTTTTTACAACTCCTCAAGAGCTTCCTCCAGCAAGAGCCTGTGACCACCATATCAACCTTAAGGAGGGGGGAGAAATTCCGAATATCCGACCATACAGATACCCACGTTACCAGGAGGAGGAGATTGAAAAATTCGTGAAGGAGATGCTGATGTCAGGTATGATCAGACCTAGCAATAGCCCTTACTCTAGTCCTTTAATTCTTGTTAAAAAAAAAGATGGAAGTTGGAGGTTTTGCGTAGATTACAGGGCTCTCAATCACATTACTGTGACTGACAAATTCCCTATGCCCATGATTGATGAGCTCCTAGATGAGCTGGGAGGGGCGGTAATGTTTTCAAAATTGGATTTAAAATCCGGATACAATCAGATCCGGATGTGTGTAGAGGACATTCCGAAAACGGCATTTCGAACACATGAAGGACATTACGAATACATTGTAATGCCCTTCGGTTTGAAAAATGCTCCATCCACGTTTCAAGGACTGATGAACGAAGTATTCAGACCACTTTTGAGAAATTTCGTACTGGTTTTCTTCGACGACATCTTAGTGTACAGCAAAGATGTTCAGTCTCATGTCCAACATCTGACCCAAGTACTCGAAATTCTGAGACAGAATAAACTTACAGCCAATAAAAAAAAGTGCAGCTTTGGTAAGGAAGAATTGGAATACCTGGGACACATTATTAGCAAAGAGGGAGTCAAAGCCGATCAGGGTAAAGTGGAAGTCATGAGGTTGTGGCCACGGCCTAAAAACATAAAAGGTTTGAGAGGATTTTTGGGGATTACGGGCTATTATAGAAGGTTTGTGAAGGAGTATGGGTTAAAGGCAAGGCCACTAACTCAGTTACTCAAGAAAGACAATTTTGTGTGGAGTGAGGAAGCAGAGAAAGCCTTTGAAGGGCTGAAGCAAGCAATGTTAGAGCTGCCCACGCTAGCTTTGCCTAATTTTGATAAACAATTCGTGGTGGAAACAGATGCATCGGGAATAGGGATGGGAGCGGTGTTAATGCAAGATGCAATTCCTATAGCTTTTCTGAGTCAAGCTTTCTCGGATCATGCTAAGAATTTGTCTGTATACGAAAGAGAACTCAAAGCCATTGTGTTTGTTGTACATAAATGGCGACATTATCTATTGGGCAAGAAGTTTATTATAAGGACAGATCAAAGGAGTTTGAAGTTCTTAACTGAGCAAAGATTGATGGCGGAAGGGCAGCAAAGGTTGGTGGCAAAGCTGTTAGGATTTGACTTTGAAATCCAATATAAGCCAGGGGTGGAAAACAGGGCTGCGGATGCTCTTTCACGGGTTATGGAATTCAAAGAGCTAACAATGGTCTCCAGTCCCAATTTGAAGTCTTTGTCCGAGGAGCTATTGGAGGATGAAGTCAGCAACAAACTCATCAAAGAAATATTACAGGATCCGAATGTTCATCCGGGTTACAAGCTCAACCGTGGCTGTTTGTGGTATAATGGTAAGTTGGTTATCCCTCAAAAATCTCCTTAGATTCCTTTACTCGTACATGAGTTTCACTCTTCACCTTGGGGAGGACATTCAGGGGAATTGCGGACATTCAAAAGAATTTCTAATCTGTTTTATTGGAGGGGAATGAGACGGGATGTAGCAAAATTCGTCCAGGCTTGTAGCATTTGCCAACAGCAGAAATATTCTCAATTAGCTCCTGCTGGATTATTGCAACCATTGGGGGTGCCGGAACGTGTGTGGGAAGATATCACTATGGATTTTATTGGAGGGCTCCCAAAGTCCAAGGGCATGGATACTTTATTGGTGGTTGTTGATCGACTAACCAAGTATGCTCATTTCATTCCACTATCCCATCCGTTTACTGCACAGCAAGTAGCTGCTGTCTTCATCCGCGAAATAGTCCGTCTACATGGATTCCCAAAGTCCATTGTATCGGATCGGGACAAAATATTCACTAGCAAATTTTGGGGAGAAATTTTCCGTTTGGCAGCCACCAAGTTGAAATTCAGCTCCACGTATCATCCCCAAACAGATGGACAAACAGAGGTTGTTAATAGGACAGTGGAAACTTACCTTCGCTGCTTTGTGGGACAACATCCTAAGGGCTGGGTCAAATGGATACCATGGGCCGAATTCTAGTTTAATACTTCATATAACCGGTCTACTAACATGACGCCCTTTAAAGCTTTATATGGGCGTGATCCCCCTCTATTAATTCATTTTGATAGTGGTCATACACAACTGGAATCAGTGGATCAATTGTTGCTGAACCGTGATGCCATTTTGGGGGAATTAAAACAAAATTTATGCAAGGCCCAGGAGTTCATGAAGCGGCAGGCGGACAAGAAGAGGAGGGCTGTGGAATATGTGGTCGGGGACAAGGTATATTTGAAGATTCAGCCTTATAAACTCAAATCATTGGCTACACACATGAATCAAAAGCTTAGTCCCCGTTATTATGGACCATTTGAGATCACAAAACGAATTGGGTTGGTTGCTTATGAAATTCTACTTCCCCATTATGCTAAGATCCATCCTGTTTTTCATGTGTCTCAATTAAAAAAAGCCATAGATCCATCTGTTCCAATTTTGGAATTACCCAAGTGCTTGGCTGAATCACTAGAAATGACAGTAGATCCAGCAGAGGTTTTGGCTAGTAGGAGATTGCTCAATGGCCAAATTGAAATTTTGATCAAATGGAGTGGGCTATCCGATTGTGACAATTCTTGGGAGGTTCTGGATAAATTTCGGGTACAATTTCCTCATTTTTCCCCTTGAGGACAAGGTGAATTTTAAGGAGGGAGGAATTGATGGGAAGCCATTGAAGGTTTATGCTAGAAAGAGGAGAAGTGGAGCTGAATATAAGGTGCATAAAGACCATATCTATGACAAAGGCCCAAAGGGAAGAAGCCCAAGTGGAGGGGAATCATCAGATGGGAAGGCAAAGGAGAAGGAAGACCATGTGAGTGGGTCACGTGACAAAGGCAAGGAAAAGGAAATAGTATAACAGAATGGAGAGGCAAGGAAATAACAGAATGGAGAGGCAAGGAAAAGGGGAATAATATAACAGAATGGTGAGGCAAGGAAAAGGGAATAATGTAACAGATTAGTGGTGAAGAAAGTTGGTTAGAGGAGAGAGAGAATGGGTGCTGGAAATTGGTTATAAAAGAAGGGAATGAAATGTGTAAGGGTAGATTATTGAGTAATGAGTAGTATATGGGGAAGGGTACTCAGTGAGTCCCTTGGGGTGTCTTTTACTTTCCTTTAAGGCTGATTGTAGCCATTGTTGTTAGCATATTCACTCTTGTGAATATCATACGAGTCAAAGTGTCACAGATTGTACACAGTTTCAATATAATTCCTATTTCATTTGCAAACCTGTTTTTATTGGCAATCTCTATTCCATTAATAAATCCAGTTTCATCAGTGACATACTCTAGTTTTTCTAAAATTAAGCATAATTCCTTATATTTTAAGGGTTTTATTAATCTCATGTTAAAGGAGATAAGTTATCTCATGTCATAGAGATAAATTTGTGGGTCCTGCCATATAAAAAATAAAAAGAAAAGAAAAGAAAAAGGTGGCACATTTATGAAGGGTGTGTAGGAGATAATTTTATCACATGTGACATGATAATAGTATTTCCCATATTTTAAATAAGGGAAAGTATCTCTTCAGTTACTGGAGATAAAGTTATCTCAAGTGAGCTCAAAATGACATTACTTTGCGTTATAACATTAAAAAAATTATAATGATAAAGACTAATATAATCTTGCAATATATTAGAATTACAAAAACACTTTGATTTCTATCCTAAAACGACGTCATTTTAGGCTCACCAGAGATAATTTTATCTCAAGTGACTTAAGAGATCTTTTACCCTTTAAATATTTATGCGAAAATGATGAATGATCACTGTACTTTTTTCGAGTTACAGAAATATTAAAGAAAACAACGAATTTGAACCAAATCAAACCGCCTCGCTTTAAAAAAACAGTTTGGTTGGATTTTTCAAAAAGATCTGGTTCTGGTAAACCCATGTCCATCCCTAATATGGGGGCTGGTTGCTTTGCCCTCCACCGTATTCAGCACATTGACCAATTAAGCTCAAACTCAACAAACATATATATACATGGAGAATTAGAAATCTATAACGGATCACATAATTATATTGATTTCTAGGATAAAAATCAGGTTATCTATTCAATTTGTTTTATAAAATCAAATACTGGAAAGTCGAAATCCAAAAATTGTAATAGTACCTCTTGGGATTTGTTCATTCGATGAAGCAACCGGAGGGTCCAGGCTTATATATATATATATATATATATATATATATATATATATATATATATATATATATATATATTTAAAAGCATTAAATGCAGTTAATTATAACCATACAAAGATGAAAGCATTAAATGTGGAGAATCATAATAATCATATATCTGGCGTTGTTGTACGTAAAGTGGATGCAGAAATGATTATATATATATATATATATATATATATATATATATATATAGGAATGTTATACTTACAACTTATTTTTGTGTACACCTATATCTTAACCGTTGATTTTCGTCAATCAACGGTTATCATTTATTGCGAATTAATAATTAACTAATAAATTTAACTTATGAATATCTTAATCATTGATTGACGGAAATCAACGGTTAAGATGTGATTGTAAGAGATTATAAACGAAAATAAATGGTACGTATAACATTTTCTATATATATATATATATATATATATATATATATATATATATATAGGGAAAAAGTTTCCGAGGTTACTTTAAACAACTTTATCTAATGTTCATCAAAATAACGTCGTTTTGGAATTGAAAAATTTAAAAATTAGAATAATAAAGATTATTATAACCCTAAAATAAATTAAAATTATAAAAATACCATGATTTCTGCCCCAAAATGACATCGTTTCGATGAACATTAGATAAATTTTTTAAAGTAACTTTAGAAAAAAACAAACCTTATATATATATATATAATGACTCTGATTAACTAGAATTTGTTTTATCACTCAATAAAACTGTCACCATTTTTCTCAGAAAAAAAAAAAATTTAAACTGTCATCTCATTCATGTTTGCGTTCCCTTCATAAATCATAATGATTGCACTATTTTATTACTCAGGACCAAGAGTGCTACCAGTCAAATATGGTTTAGCACTTTCAAGAAGAGCATGACATGCCCTGGGTTTTTATTTAATTATTTCTTTCTTGGGTTTTGCGTAGGTGCTTTTATTTATCCGTTCATGAAGGCTTCGTACAATAAGGATATTCCTTGGTATAATGGAATAGTTAAATCAAACTGTTTAATTTTTTATTTTTTTTTGTCAAAGTAGCCAATTTTACCTATCCCTCACCATCGCCATTTTTTAAACCAAAAATTTAGAAAATTGGATCTTTGTATATCTGTATTACGTACTTGAATGCTTAACGATAATTTTTGGATCAATATGGGCCTACAGATAATATCTAAACTCTTGTTTAAAACTTCAAAGATGAATTTTTTTTTTTAGTTAGCTCAATTATAATTATCTTATTGAGGTGAGTTGATTTTTTTCGGTATTTCTAAAAATTTTAATTCTTTGAGTCAGCTACGAGACTATAAAATATTGAGCCGATCATAGATAAAAATATTTAAACTTCTCCCAAAAGTATATGAGGATCAAACTAATATTCTTTCTTTTCCACTTACTCAGCTCCCTTGCTATCAATTTAGCTACCACCATTTGGTTTGTAATATACTTTAATATAAATTAACTGATTTGAAAGATGATTGCTCTATATAAGAACCTAAAAAATAAATTATCACCAGTTACATCTCTCTCGTTTTTTCCCCTTTATTCATTGTATTATCAACATGATTTGGTCATGTGTGTGAATGAGACTTTTTCTTCATGATTTAAATACAAAAACAAAAAAACGGAGTTTTACTTCCATTCACGCACGGATAGATTTGAATGAGACACTCACTAATCTCATGCGTGGCTTACCTATTTTATATACATTTGTCCATTAAAATATGGTTACTGGTAATCATATTTGTATTACCAAACAAAGTTCCTTAACTATAATAAATGAAACTGAGAATGATATTCAATTTTGTACTTTCTGTGTTTTTTTAATTATTATTGTACACTCAAAAGGAGGGATTTTAAGATACGTAGTAGAGATAGTAACCATCAATTAGGCGCAGCTTCTTAGTTGCGTTCTACTTTATCTTTGTACTTTGAATTTTAGTCCCAAGTTTTCACATTTGGGTAAAGAAATCAAGATGGGTTTATGGGAACAGAAAGATTAAATTAGAGATAAGATTTTATAATTGGGTGTCAAAGTATGAGCTAATTTTGGACATAATGCTGCTGATGAAAATCGAAAATGACTAAGCTTAAGGTGATTAAGCTTTGCTAAATTTGGACGGTGACCATTGATTAGTAGAAAATAAGGTTTCTTGCCCCAAAGGTGAAAACATTTAATAAAGTCATTTGTCTGATTGAAAGCCAACTGTCTCAACCTATGAAACAGTATTTGATTCGAAGATGATGGGTCCTACTTTGCCTTCTAGATTTCTAATTAATCATATATTGCTGCGCTTTACCCTGGTAAATCACCAAATAATTGCTCTCCCTCTTTGGCCCACCAAATCATGTCTCTTTTTTTTTTTTTTAATTCGATCGTTATAGTATTCATGTATTTTTAATATCAATAATTTAATAAAAATTCATTAATATTAGTAATAGGGTAATGACAATTGGACTTATTTTTGGATAGGAATTGGACTTGGTAAATCTCTCAAATGAAGATTAGTCCACCTTGTATGCGTGGACTCAAATGGACCATTAAAAAAGTCATAATAAGAAGAACGGAATATGTTATATTTATAAAAAATTTATTTATAAACTTTTAAAAGTTATATTGTGTACAACGTATACTATATGCTCAAGTAAGATGTACGACCCGTAATATATAGTATAGTTCGTAAACAAAAAATTTGTAAATATAATCATGCTCAAAAATAAAATATTATCTAATGATTTATATACAAGTCGGATGAGAAAATAAGTACAAAATTTATGTAAATATAATTTTTGTTATTAATAATAGTTTCGTTTTGGATAAATGAAATCTTTGATTTAATGTGAGAAGGATACAAAGTGCATACAAAATAGTCCGGTTAGTTTACCAAAAAAAATAAAAATAGTCCGGTTAAAATTCGATTTTGAAAGTAAGCATTAATCACCTGAGTTCTTATTCAAAAGTCAAAACTCAATTTCTGTTGGCCTATTATTCAATCTTTCTCATAAATAATGCTCTTTTCAAGTGTGAAAATTTTTAAAATGTACTTTAATATAAAATGGGCTAAAACATTATTTTAGGACTTTTGAGTAAAACAATCGTCTAGCTAAAGTGGATTAGATAGATTTTTTCAAACTAATACCGGTATTTACGGGAGTAGTTCCGTCAATGATACTGACGGGACTCATGTCATGTCAGTGCCTCATAAGCAATTCCGTTATCATAAAATTTCATAAAACCATAATTTTTGACTCAGGTATCCAAGTTAGATAATTTTTTTACTTCACATAACTTTTCGAGATCTATACAATGACACCTTATTTGAAATATTTTATCTCCCATAAATATAGTTTGAATTTGCATCAATAGTTCCACAATTACAAGATCATTTAAATCTAGAAGATCCTGAGTTCTTTCTGAACCAACACCATGAGTTGCATCACATGTCATCTTCTAGATTTAAACGCTCTTGTGATTGTGGTACCGTTGTTACAAATTCAAACTATGTTTGTGGGAAATAAAATATGTCAAATGAAGTGTCATTGCATAGATATCAAAAAGTTATGTAAAATAAAAAAAACATTTGATTTGGATACGATTAAAAAGTTATAACAATCCAAAATTTTACGGTAACAAGATTGCTTACGTAATCCTAATATGACACGAGTCTCATCAGTATCATTGATGGGACGAGTCCGATCTAACTGCATTAATTTGAAAAAGCTTATTGAATCAATTTTATCTGGACAATTCTTTTATTCAAAAGTCTTAAAATGATGTTTTTTCCATGTAAAGAGTAAATAATGATATATTTACTTTTTCTTTAATATAAAGCGCATAATGATTTTAAACTATTAAAATTTAAAAATATATATATAATGATGCTATTAAGTAATCAGATTAAGCCTAAGAAAATCAGAATCAGGTGTATCCCTTCTATTGGTAACAAAAAAACTATAATCATGTTCAATGACATCACAAGATTTTCATCGGTTGGTGGGGATTCATTAGTCGTCACCAATGATTATATAATGACAACGAAGCATGGTCTTTTATATATGCTCCCTTATGCGACTTAGCAGCCAAGCATAACCAACGATCCTTCACGTTCTACGTCACAAAACGTCACCTTGGGTTCATTAGGACCATATATATCTATGGATAAACACGATGCTTTTGTTTTTGCTTTGCAGTTGAGTTTCGTTCAGCAAAAGTCAAACAGTTTTAAGAGCAAGTTGAAGGGCTTCACAAACCTTCCATTACAATCCAAACCCTTTTTCTTATATTTTTGTGTGATTATTATAAAAATTCAATAGGGGCCACGTCAAGGGCTAGGATTAGAAGTGGCCCACAAGTTTTGATTATTTAGTTTTTGTCGAATTTATGTATCTTATTTATAATGGTTTAAAATCCAAATTGTAGATTAGCTAAATTACTATAACTAGTATAGTACGAGTAGAAGCCAATCAAGTTCAATGTTGAATAAAATAAAGAAAGCTTTAGCGGAATTTATTCCGTATCACGTGGTGGGTTTTGATTATTGTCTGGTAAATTCGGAGGGAACGTCATGTGGCAGTATGGGGCACCCATTTTAATGCTTGCACTTAACCTCCCTTTTTCTCGGATTTGGATTTCGACGTGCGATTTACATCTATCATTTAACATGATCACAACAATTTTCCCACACACATAATATTTTGTGAGTCCCATAACTTTTAAAACAAAAAAAAAAATTCCGGCACACAAAATGAATCTCTATAACATAATACAATCACTTTTCCTACGACATAACTCTTATAAAACCCTTTCGACATTTTTAAATTAGATTATTAATATTTACCTCTGATCCACATTAATGTCAAAAGTTGTCAATATCTATTTTAACGATTGGCATATCGGGTCGAAGCTTTTACCCATGCATTAATTAATTAGTTGTAGCTTGGTTTTGATTATCAAGCTCTCTCTCTTTTTTACGTTTATAGACAATATGTAATCCCACTGTATTCTAACGTTGTAAGAGAACATATTCCTCCCCTCATTTAAACTCTGCCTGAAGTCCTATCAAATTTGAGTAATCCAAATTTGGGTTTGAATCTTTTTTATTTTTCTGACGAATTATGACTCTAAAAAATCAAACTCATTATCTTTTAGGAGATAGATTATTTTACTTATTATTTTTTATACCCACTTTTGCCTACCACTCTAAAATACCATTAGATCAGAATGTTAACTAATATTTATCTTTCTGTTTATTTTTTTCAACGCTCACTTAAACAATAAAGAATATATCTTTTTAATTTACAAGACCATTTTAAATCACTTGAGTGTTTAAATAACGCTGAAATCATCCATTTTCACAGTTACATATTTACCGTTTCTTTGTGCCTCGGGTCAACAATGTCAATTAGAGTTAAAAATTTGCGACCTAGTCTTTGGGTTGGTCTAATCCATGCTTATGATGGCCTTTTGCAATAAAATTACCGTCAGAGTAATTTGATGACAAGGTTACAGTAATTTTGGGTGAACTATTAATTTACTTGAACCGCTTCTACACACGTACATATGATTTTTTTTTATTTTTATTTTTAGAAATATTAAAAAAAGCCCATACGTAGAATTTGTATTTGATACATGAATGATTCTTGTGATAAAGTATATTATGCAATTGGACCATACATTCCTTTTAGGTTACATTCTTAGTTTTTTAATTTATTTTAATTTAACTGATTCGTCTTTAAAATATGATGGTAGGCTTATTACTATTAATTTGATTAATTATATTATATAATATTTTTCATATAAAGTTTTTTTTAATACATTATTTTTTGTAGGATACTTGTTATATGAAGAATTGTTTTATATAATTTTTTGCATGAAATATTAATTTTCAATCCATCAAATATGCCGGTGATTTTAATTAATCATGCAAAATTATTATTTTGGTAAAGAAAGGGGGACGACGTTTACCGAAAAAGAAAATAAAAGAAAGGGGGATGATTGATAAACAATATGTAATTTAGTAAATTATTATTATTATTATTCCTTTTTTAAATCTCTTGGTGTTCTCATCAAGAAAAATTTAAGGATATTCTTTTAACATTTTATCCAAACTTTATTGAACTCAAATTAAATAATTTGTGATAATTATTTTTTTGGAAATAAAAAGAAATAAAAATAATTATCACAATTTTTATTTTTTTTGGATAATTATTTTTAAGGTTACGACTTACGACATACGATGTATTGTCGCACTCTTTTAGTTTGAGACTTCTTTCTTTGGTTTAGAAGACAATCACTATCACGAATATTTAATTTCTAACCGGTTCCAATCTCTAATATCGTAGAGATCGCCCAACATTGAAGTTACTCGCCATTCATTTTGAGTTACCTCTTCTGGAAATTTTTGTATAACTATATTAACAATAATATTAAAAATGCATTAAATATATGTAATAATTATATATTTTAATTTGTAGAAATAATATAATATATTATATAAAAATATAGATTTCATAATGTAAATATAAATGTTTTTTTAATAATTTAAATGTTTTTTATACAGTGTTTATTTGTTTACATTAATATTATTAATTATGAAAAATACTTATTTATTCTAAAAGTAATATTCTTAACAATCTGAATTCCTTTTGGATTTTTTACATGATATTATATTTCTCTAAAAGGCATATATTTATTATTCATTCTATATATTATATTTTTACTCTCGCAATTTCCATATACTAATATAATTTTGCAAGTCCCTATCTAACTCGAGAATCAACGTTGGAAAAGGAAAACAAAGAGGCGGTGATGGTATTCTATTGAAATTTGAAAGTAGGGTGCGGGTTAGGTTACACTCAAGGCCTAGATAGATTTGGCTTTGATACATGTAAAAGTCTTTTAGTCAATTAGCATGATTCAAGTTAAATTATAGATTTGATATAGTTTATATTTAACATTAAAAGATTTGGTCTAAAATTATTAATTTATTTAAATTTATTAAGTCTTCATCAATGATAAAGAATCAAAAAAATTAAAAAATACTATTTTTTTATTTTATTATTTTAAATTACTTAAATTAAAATTTTAATTTATTTTAAATAAAATAAATAGTATGATATAAGTGAATTAAATTTATTTATGATTTTTTTGTAAATAAGTTTTTTTTTAAAGATTAAGCTTGTTCTATTTTATTAAATTTACTAAGTCTTCTTGCTTATTTAAATATCGTTATTGATGTGTGATATGTACTTAATACATGCGAGATGAAGGTACATATATAAACCCCAAACTTAACTTTGAAGGAAGCAAATTCATCTTGGGTACAAATTGTGGACATCGCACTTACATGACCAACAAGCCGAAAGTAACTTAGTAATTAAAGAAATATCATTGCTAAGATTAGCAAGTCAGGGCAATTTGGGCCTATGCTACAATTTGTAATTTGACCATATTTAAAATTTAAAATATTTTTAGTAAGAAATTTGGATAAGTTATAGCGTTTTATAATTCTCATTCAATATGAGAATTATAATTTTTCTACACACCCTTCGATTCTCGTGCTGACATGGGTCCTACATATAATTTTTTTTAACACATGGGTCCCACATATTTTTTATCTCTATAACATAAGATTTCAATTCTCCTTCAACATGAAAATTATAAAACCCTAAGTTATATTAGGTTATGTGTTCAATTTCATTTGTATACTTTTTTTAGTAAAATTAATAAATATTTAATAAAATTATAACTTTTATTGGTACTGCCTGCTTAGATGTTCTATATTTAATATAATTTAAAAATATTATAATATGAACTAACTAAAATTTTAAAAAAATAAATACATATATAATTTTTTGGCCCGAGCTCAAATTGGAGCCTGGCTCTGCCACTGCTAACTATAGGCTTCTCGCCCAGAGAATAACATGTGAAAGGCCACCACACTCCACTTATAGGAATGAATATTGCTATTGAAAGGCGGCATAAAGCAAAACATTCTTTCACTATAAATATAGAGGCATTCAGCTAAAAATATGATTATTTGTCCTTTAATAGTTGAACTATATTGAATATTAAACTGACTTAAGAATTAGAATGTCTTGCAAGTATACCTAGTGTGCTCGAAACTGCTCAGACATCATGCTTGCAGATTAACCATCTCTCCAAGTGATTCAACATCTCAGCAAAGTTTTTTTGTCATAAACCTTTTTTTTTCATCCTTTATCTTTAATTGTGTGTGATAAGACTCGGTCCAATATGATATTGAACTGATCATTATGTGAATCAAATAGTGTTTTTTTTTTTTTAATTGTGTTACTTGAATTACTTTTATGAGAATTAATTATTTTTTATTAGTTTATTTATACAAATTATATAGATTAGTTTATAGGAAAAGAATAAATATTGAGCAGCTGGTTTTCATGTGCGGACCCACATGCATACCTTTTCACATTCATTATTAGTTATGACTAATTAATAATTCGGCGTACTTTTTTCTCTTCCTTTATTTCTGAGTTCCTGACTTTCATAACCGAAGGTGGGAAACCACGACTCGTTAGAGCCAATAACTTTGAAATTGGCAATACCAGTATTCATAATGCGTTTCTGCTTTACCCTTTTCAAGTTAATTAATTAATGATAACCACGTTCTTAATTTCCTATAAAAGTGAGGCATTCAATTTGAATGTTGATCTCTCTTTTGACAACCGGATAGGCGGATAACACTACAAAAAGGTAGAGTTCTCAATGCCCAAACAAATTATTATTTAAATCATAACAAATATTTATGATACTGAAAAAAAAGAGGGTTTAGCCTCTTAAGTCTTACCGGTTCCTAAACTAACCTCTTGTTAGCATATAGGTGTCCTAAAGACAATCTTTTGATTAAATAAAGGACACTAGATGTAGAACTTTATTTGTCGCAAATAAATGTAAGCACTATTTATTCAGTTTCATATTGTGTCTCGATATTACTGTTAATATTATATGAATGAACTGGATAAACCCCTTGGAATAGAACAGGTATCTCTTGAGTATCTGTGATGAGATCACGATCATGAGGATTCAAGGATATTGCATGTCTATTCCTAATTATATGTTCCTAGTCTAGAGACACTGAGTTTGGGGATCAGTGATCTCGAGTAAAGACTAGTACGACTTATCTACTTGTATATGGATACAAGGTAAAGACCTCATGAGCTGCAGATATGGAGATATCTTAGCTAAAGTCGTGGGTGGACCTATAAGAGTATAGCTCGCACTGAACAGACCCAAAAAGAGACTCTATGAGGAAATCTCACAGATAGTGTCATTAGAGTAATCTCTTTATGTTTGGGTGTGTCTTTCCTTAGACCAAAAGTTATTACCTAGACTGTGTTCTTGAAGGCATGTTTTGATTGTATACCTCGTCTGCCTGAAACATGGAGACTCATAGGTATACTGTTGGGCGTGTCCTTAAAGGGCACAGGGCTAGGGTAATAAGCTCAAGGAATTCGTCAAATCTCTGTGAGAGATTAGGTTATCTGTAAACCGGAGAAATCGGGATGACATTTATAGGGACTCGGGAATCTATGCATAGTAAAAGAGATCATGAGATGATCTGCCTTTAGAGTCAGTAAATTGAAGATTCCCTATTTCGAATAAAGCTTACCCAAAACCGCAGGGGTTGATACATTTCCTTACCCTAGGTTAATGGGAAGATAACCGAGACGAAGGGAAATACATACGGTAACCAAATATGTGCAATAGGATGATCAAGTCATTAATCTGACTAGTTCTGGGGCAACAAAGCATTGCTAGTTCTCTGTGTTGTCATTAATTGGGTTGTGGGCTTGTTGGGCCCAAGCCCAGTTATATCAGTAGCTAAGTTGGACCTAATGGGTCACACACTAACACCTTGTAGTTATGATGGACTAGCTTTAAAGGTATTGGGCCTAATAATGTTATTAGCCCAAGAAGTTGTTTGGAAGCCCACCTAAATGGGTGGGTGGTGCATGGAGTTTAGTAATGGGCTTGGATAGTCCAAGCCATTACTAATTAATTTAATTAGTTAAATTAATAATCAAATATTTGAATTTCGAATTTTGAATTTGAAATTTGAATTTTGAAATTTGAATTTAGAATTTGAATTTCGAAATTCGAATTTTGAATTTGAAATTTGAAATTTGAAATTTGAAATTTAAAATTTGAATTTGAATTTGAATTTTGAAATTCGAATTTTGAATTTGAATTTTGAAATTCGAATTTTGAATTTGAAATTTGAAATTTTGAATTTTGAATTTTGAATTTGAATGTTTGAACGTTTGAATTCAAGTGTTTGAATTCGAATTTGAATTGGTTTTGAAAAGTTGTTTCATAACAAAAGGATAAGACAGGATCTTATTGGAGCATATTCCTTGGATGAAGAAGCATCTTTGGAGGCTCTCCCTAGGCTGTTTGGTGCATCACTTTTAAGTGATAAGAGTGTTATCTTATCACTTAAAACAAACCTCCATTCAGATTTGGTGGTTGAGGGAATCAGTGGGTAAGTTGATTCAAATTTTGAATGCAACTGCTCAATGTATTTGGACCCTTTATAGGGCTGAATTATGCGCATGAAAACTATATACTATATGATAGTTTATGAATTTAAGTTTAAATTAATTTGAATTTAAATTCATGTGGATAAGATTGGAGGTTGTTGGCAAAGTTTGTTTTGCAACAGCTCCACCTTATCACACTGTTTCATGCATAACTTTCAAAGAAATTTGAAAGTTTGTTTTTCATTTTGAATGAATGAATTCCCTCCTCCTCTCCAAAGGGTGCGCATAAATAGACATGTTCCTCACCTTAGGTTTCATGGGAAAACCAAGCCAACTCTCCTCCTCTATGCACCATTCTGTAGGGTAGCTCAGTACACCTTTCCAAACAGGATACCTAGCCTCCACCCTCACCACTTGTGCGCATAGCAAGCCTCATTGTGGTGTTCATCTGGTGGCTTTCAAGAAAGAGTTCTTGCATCATAGACGAACGGTGGTGTGGATCACCATTAGAGGGTTTGAACCCTTCAAGCCTGACATCTCATCTCCCTGACTGATCAGGCCAAAACAAGGTAACATCATGCTGTCTTAAAGCATGAATCTATGAGTGCATGTATGTTCCGCAGTAAAATTTTTGTTTTACACCTTACATGCATCGGCCTTCAAAGGCCAGTTTACTTACAAGTGGTATCAGAGCCCGGTTGCTTTACCATCGACGGGTGATGGTACCTTGTTTGTGAAAAGAGTCTTTCACGGTCAAAAATCTTTAAAGGGTTAAAGTTTAAATTCTGCATGTGGATTTTGAATCACAAATCCTTTAAAGTGTTAAAGTTTTTGTTTTTATGAACATGAAAATTTGATTCTGTGTTCATAAAACATTATGCATCATGGTTTAGTTTCTTTTCTTTATGAAAGTTCTAAAAGGAACACCCTTTTTGAAAGGGTAGATTCGGCCATGGAGGGTACTAAGAGTACCTTGAATGATTTCTTATTTTTCTCCATGAATTGTGTCATGTTTATATGCATGAAATTTTGTGAAAAATTTATCATATAGTTACCTATATGATTCGGCCATGTAGGGATATATGGCTACATGCATGGTTTAATTTTGTTTTCTTTAAGAAAGAATTAACAAAATTTGAATTGAAATTGTTTTTAAATTCGGCCAATGAGAAATTTAAGATTATGAATCTTGATGTTATTTTGATGTTTAAATGTTAAATGTCAAAATACATGTGAAAATGTTATGTGATAATATAATGTTTGTGTTTGCAAGTTTTGAACTTTTCAGGTACAAACAGGAAGGGGATGGTCATGGTGCCCGGATTTGAATTTTTTTGAATTTTAAATTTATGTGTAATCGCGCATTTTAATTTACAAGTATATTTGTAATTTAAATTTTGTAATTTTGTTCCTCCAAAGTGTTATGGAGTTTCTTTAATTATTTGTAATTAGAGAAATAGGCTAGTGGCGTATAGACGACAAGCGGCCGTTGCTTAAAGAAGCAAAAAGGACAAAAGCGCGAGCACCATGGCTATCTCAATATGAACTGTTTATATGTATGTATGATTAGAACGTCTAGTATGCATAAATTGGGCAAATCGCGTTTGTATGGTTATTATGTTTGTCCAATAACGACTAGTGTATACCGATAGATGTTTGACATAGGTAACGACTAGCATGATAACTTACAATATGCGTTTGATGGGACCTAATTAACCCCAAGATAAAAGGAACCCTTAAAAGGAATAAATAATTAAGCATATGATTATCTCCCACCACCAATGCTACTCAAAACTCTTCTACGTAGTGGTGCTCCACAACTCAGTTGGGACCCACTATTTCGTTGGGCTAGAGTAGTGTTTGAAGTGTAAGACACTTAGGGTGCTGGTTTAATGCTTAACTAAGACATAAGTTGCGGGCACAGCCGGACTTATGTGCTTAGGGTAATGGTGCTAGGTTGGTTGCATGAGATGCACCACTAAGTGACAAAGAGTTGTCAACCTAAAGTTAAGAGAGGGTATGAGATACTGTTGATAAAGATCAACCCTTTATTTAAATTAATCTTGCGGTCTCAGACGGAGGTTAAAATAAATAATCGCACTCTTAAACCCGCTAAGGTAAAATCTAAAGTAGATTAACCCTAAGTCAAAAGGAAGGGTCATTGACTTAGATAAAATAGTGGGAGGGGCAAATTATTTCAAGTCTTTAATAATTTGCTTTTAACTACATAACCGTATATTAACTAAAACTATCTTTACATCCTTTTCAGCTTATAGTATGACTAATCCACTGTCACTGCGTTCAATACTCGATACGAATAAACTGATCGGTTCGAATTTTATGGACTGGTATCGGAACCTAAGAATAGTTCTAAGGGCCGAAAAGATTGCCTACGTTTTAGATGCTATAATACCCGTAGCTCCACGGGAAGGGGAAGAAGGGTTTGCGGAATTTGATTTCGTAACCCATCAACAGCACTTGGATGACAATGTGATGGCGGTATGCATCATGTTGGCATCCATGTCGCCTGAACTGCAAAAGCAGCATGAGCATATGGATGCTCCCTCTATTATCGTACATCTCAAGGAGTTGTATGATATTAAAGGCAGGCATGAGAGGTATGAGGCCTCAAGAGAACTGTTCTCTTGTAGGATGACTGAGAGCATGTCTGTTGCCAGCCATGTTCTCAAGATGATCGGGCTGATTGAGAAGCTAGGAAACCTAGGCTTCATCATGGATGCCGAGCTAAGTAATGACTTAGTCCTCACCTCACTTCCACCTTCCTTCAGTCAATTCATCATGAATTACAATATGCATGGGATGCAAGTGAGCTTGCCTGAGTTGTTAAGCATGTTAACAACAGCTGAAGTGTCTATCAAGAAGGATAGGACACAGGCTCTTTTGATTGGTGGGCCTAGCAAGGCCAAGGGAAAGGGTAAGGAGCCTGCAAAAGGTGACCCCCTTAAGCCCAAAGGGAAATCCAAGAAGAAGAAGGGCAAGAAGAAGGGTAAGAAGGCACCTAAGGACAATGGTGATGCTGAGTGCTTCCATTGTGGCAAGAAAGGCCACTGGAAGAGGAATTGTCCAGACTACCTGAACAATGTGAAGGACAAGAAGCATGGTGATGCTTCTGCCTCAGGTATTTTCATGATTGAGATAAATTATTCTTATGCTAATCCATCCTCATGGGTATTGGATACCGGATGTGGTTCTCATATCTGCAATATGTTGCAGGTACTTAGGAGCCCAAGGAGATTGGATAGAAACGAGGTGGATCTCCGCGTTGGTAATGGAGCAAGAGTTGCTGCTCATTCAGTTGGAGATGCTGACCTTATTTTGCCTACGGGCCTTTTATTGCATTTGAATAATTGTCTTTATGTTCTGCAAATTTCTAGAAACATTATTTCAATTTCTTGTTTAGAACAAGATGGATATACTTTCAGTATTAGGAATGGTACTTTTTCTATCATTTTGAATGATATGGTTTACGGTACTGCTTCTTTAATAAATGGATTGTATGTGTTGGAAATGGGAAATGAAGTGCTCAATATAGATGTGAAACGACCTAGGACGGATAATCAATCTTATCTTTGGCACTGTAGACTAGGGCACATAAATGAAACAAGATTGTCTAGGATGCATAGAGATGGATACCTGGACTCCATGGATTTGGAATCCTATGGACAGTGTGAATCTTGTCTAGCTGGGAAAATGATTCAACAAAAGCCCAAAGGGCTTGAGAGTCATAGGGCTAGTGAGTTATTAGAACTCATTCATACTGATGTATGTGGCCCAATGTCTATTGAGGCTAGAGGTGGATATTCTTATTTCATTACCTTTACAGATGACAAATCAAGATTTGGGTATATATACCTAATGAGATATAAATCTGAAGCTTTTGAAAAGTTCAAAGAGTTTAGGAATGAGGTGGAGAAACAACGTGGCAAGATGATTAAGACATTACGATCAGATCGTGGTGGTGAATATTTGATCCACGAGTTTCAGGGTTATCTGAGAGAAAATGGAATTCTTTCACAATTTACCGCTCCTTACACACCACACCAAAACGGTGTCTCCGAAAGGAGAAACAGGACCTTGTTAGACATGGTTAGGTCTATGATGAGTGAGACTCAACTTCCGAAATCATTTTGGGGATATGCCTTAGACACAGCGGCATACCTTCTAAATAGGGTACCGTCTAAATCTGTTCAGACCACACCATATGAGATATGGAGTGGTAAGAGACCCAACCTGAGTTACCTCAGGGTATGGGGGTCGCCAGCTTATGTCAAAGCGTTGACATCAGACAAGCTTAGTGCTAAGAGTACTAAATGTCTATTTGTGGGGTATCCTAAAGGTACTAAGGGATACTACTTCTACTCCATGGAAGAACACAAAGTGTTTGTTTCAAAGAATGCTGAGTTCCTTGAGAAGGATTTGATCTCTCAAGGAGGCAGTGGGAGTAAGATTGATCTTGAAGAAGTGCAAGATCCACAAGAACAGATTGAGGAACCCGAGTCTGCTCCGCAGGCGACGTTCTCCAATGGAGAAGTAAACACACAACTCCGTAGACCTACGAGGGTCATCCATCCACCTGATAGGTACGGGTTTGTGATTAAGAATCAGCAAACTGTTGAGGATGATGAACCAAGTAACTACGAGGAGGCGGTCAAAGATGTTGACTCCTCAAAATGGCTTGAAGCCATGGAATCTGAAATGGATTCGATGTATCAGAACAAGGTATGGACCTTGGTTCCTAAACCACAAGGAATAGTTCCTATTGGTAATAAATGGGTCTTTAAAAGAAAGACTGATGCAGATGGCAACGTTCAGACCTACAAAGCTAGGTTGGAGGCGAAAGGGTATCGTCAAAGACAAGGAGTTGACTATGATGAAACTTTTTCACCAGTTGCCATGATCAAATCTATTAGGATCATGCTTGCAATAGCAGCATACCACGACTATGAAATTTGGCAAATGGATGTCAAGACCGCCTTCTTGAATGGGTTCTTGAAGGAGGAAGTGTACATGACACAACCTGAAGGCTTTGAAAACAAAGATCAGGTGCATATGGTATGCAAACTACAAAGGTCAATATATGGGCTAAAGCAAGCATCAAGGAGTTGGAATATACGTTTTGATGAAGTCGTTAAGAGTAACGGTTTTATCAAGAACGAGGATGAACCTTGTGTTTACAGAAAGGTAAGTGGGAGTAATGTCGTCTTCCTAGTGCTTTATATAGATGACATATTGCTAATAGGAAATGACATCCCCACATTAAAAATAACGAAAGAGTGGCTTTCAGAAAACTTTACCATGAAGGATTTGGGAGAGGCAGCCTTTATACTCGGTATAAAGATCTATAGAGATAGATCCAAGAGGCTGCTGGGTTTATCTCAATCCACGTACGTTGACAAGATGCTAAAGAGGTTTAGCATGGAAGGGTCGAAAAGGGGTTTTCTTCCTGTCAGTCATGGGGTACACCTATCAAGGGCTATGTGTCCTAAGTCACAGCCTGAGAAGGATCGCATGAGTGGAATTCCATACGCTTCGGCTATTGGATCCATCATGTATGCCATGATATGTACGAGACCAGATGTCTCATATGCTTTAAGCATTACGAGCAGATACCAGTCAGACCCTGGAGAGGGTCACTGGACGGCAGTCAAAACCATCCTTAAATACTTAAGAAGAACTAAGGATGCGTTTCTGGTCTATGGTGGGGTTAATGAGTTAACAGTGAAAGGGTTCACTGATGCCAGCTTTCAGAGTGACAAAGATGACTGCAAGTCACAGTCAGGATTCGTATTCACCTTAAATGGTGGGGCAGTGTCTTGGAAAAGTTCCAAGCAGGAGACAACAGCAGACTCAACGACAGAGGCTGAATACATAGCTGCTTCAGAAGCAGCTAAGGAGGCAGTGTGGATCAAGAAGTTCATAAATGAACTAAGGGTGGTTCCAAGCGTGGATGAGCCCATACAGTTGCTTTGCAACAACACTGGAGCCATCGCGCAGTCAAAGGAACCTAGGTCTCATCAAAGATCTAAACACGTGCTCCGCAGATATCATTTGATTAGAGAAATCATTGATAGGAATTATGTAAAAATGGATTATGTTCCCACAGACGATAACCTGGCCGATTCTCTGACAAAGGCTGTTTCTCAGAGAAAACATGATAGTCATTATGAGGCTTTGGGCATACGACTTAGGTCTGATTGGCTCTAGGCCAAGTGGGAGCTTGTTAGCATATGGGTGTCCTAGAGACAATCTTTTGATTAAATAAAGGACACTAGATGTAGAACTTTATTTGTCGCAAATAAATGTAAGCACTATTTATTCAGTTTCATATTGTGTCTCGATATTACTGTTAATATTATATGAATGAACTGGATAAACCCCTTGGAATAGAACAGGTATCTCTTGAGTATCTGTGATGAGGTCACAATCATGAGGATTCAAGGATATTGCATGTCTATTCCTAATTATATGTTCCTAGTCTAGAGACACTGAGTTTGGGGATCAGTGATCTCGAGTAAAGACTAGTACGACTTATCTACTTGTATATGGATACAAGGTAAAGACCTCATGAGCTGCAGATATGGAGATATCTTAGCTAAAGTCGTGGGTGGACCTATAAGAGTATAGCTCGCACTGAACAGACCCAAAAAGAGACTCTATGAGGAAATCTCACAGATAGTGTCATTAGAGTAATCTCTTTATGTTTGGGTGTGTCTTTCCTTAGACCAAAAGTTATTACCTAGACTGTGTTCTTGAAGGCATGTTTTGATTGTATACCTCGTCTGCCTGAAACATGGAGACTCATAGGTATACTGTTGGGCGTGTCCTTAAAGGGCACAGGGCTAGGGTAATAAGCTGAAGGAATTCGTCAAATCTCTGTGAGAGATTAGGTTATCTGTAAACCGGAGAAATCGGGATGACATTTACAGGGACTCGGGAATCTATGCATAGTAAAAGAGATCATGAGATGATCTGCCTTTAGAGTCAGTAAATTGAAGATTCCCTATTTCGAATAAAGCTTACCCAAAACCGCAGGGGTTGATACATTTCCTTACCCTAGGTTAATGGGAAGATAACCGAGACGAAGGGAAATACATACGGTAACCAAATATGTGCAATAGGATGATCAAGTCATTAATCTGACTAGTTCTGGGGCAACAAAGCATTGCTAGTGCTCTGTGTTGTCATTAATTGGGTTGTGGGCTTGTTGGGCCCAAGCCCAGTTATGTCAGTAGCTAAGTTGGACCTAATGGGTTACACACTAACACCTTGTAGTTATGATGGACTAGCTTTAAAGGTATTGGGCCTAATAATGTTATTAGCCCAAGAAGTTGTTTGGAAGCCCACCTAAATGGGTGGGTGGTGCATGGAGTTTAGTAATGGGCTTGGATAGTCCAAGCCATTACTAATTAATTTAATTAGTTAAATTAATAATCAAATATTTGAATTTCGAATTTTGAATTTGAAATTTGAATTTTGAAATTTGAATTTAGAATTTGAATTTCGAAATTCGAATTTTGAATTTGAAATTTGAAATTTGAAATTTGAAATTTAAAATTTGAATTTGAATTTGAATTTTGAAATTCGAATTTTGAATTTGAAATTTGAAATTTTGAATTTTGAATTTGAATGTTTGAACGTTTGAATTCAAGTGTTTGAATTCGAATTTGAATTGGTTTTGAAAAGTTGTTTCATAACAAAAGGATAAGACAGGATCTTATTGGAGCATATTCCTTGGATGAAGAAGCATCTTTGGAGGCTCTCCCTAGGCTGTTTGGTGCATCACTTTTAAGTGATAAGAGTGTTATCTTATCACTTAAAACAAACCTCCATTCAGATTTGGTGGTTGAGGGAATCAGTGGGTAAGTTGATTCAAATTTTGAATGCAACTGCTCAATGTATTTGGACCCTTTATAGGGCTGAATTATGCGCATGAAAACTATATACTATATGATAGTTTATGAATTTAAGTTTAAATTAATTTGAATTTAAATTCATGTGGATAAGATTGGAGGTTGTTGGCAAAGTTTGTTTTGCAACAGCTCCACCTTATCACACTGTTTCATGCATAACTTTCAAAGAAATTTGAAAGTTTGTTTTTCATTTTGAATGAATGAATTCCCTCCTCCTCTCCAAAGGGTGCGCATAAATAGACATGTTCCTCACCTTAGGTTTCATGGGAAAACCAAGCCAACTCTCCTCCTCTATGCACTATTCTGTAGGGTAGCTCAGTACACCTTTCCAAACAGGATACCTAGCCTCCACCCTCACCACTTGTGCGCATAGCAAGCCTCATTGTGGTGTTCATCTGGTGGCTTTCAAGAAAGAGTTCTTGCATCATAGACGAACGGTGGTGTGGATCACCATTAGAGGGTTTGAACCCTTCAAGCCTGACATCTCATCTCCCTGACTGATCAGGCCAAAACAAGGTAACATCATGCTGTCTTAAAGCATGAATCTATGAGTGCATGTATGTTCCGCAGTAAAATTTTTGTTTTACACCTTACATGCATCGGCCTTCAAAGGCCAGTTTACTTACACCTTATTATTAATGTTTTATTTTTTACTCAAATAATTACTCTGGATAGATTAGATGATGGCGAATCATTATATTATTATAAGATTGGTCCTTATGATCCGAAGATCACGTTAAAACAAAGATAAAGCTATTAATAATCCACCCTTATTTTTACTCTTACAAGTTGGAAAGTCTTGTGAACTAGAATTTGCCATTTTATTATTGTAGATGGATTCAACTATTGATAGATAAGTTATGGAGTTAAGTAGGGGTGTTCTCCCCTCTAAAATTTATACAAATCTTTATGGGTAAAGTGTGTATCATTTTAAAAGATGTAAAGTTGTGTCATTTTAAGAGAGAGAGAAAGAGATAGATAAAAGAGGAGAGAGAGTTGACAAAATAAAAATAAAAATGTGGGTCTCATCTCTTTGTGAGAGTGAAATGATATAGGTTGTGTCATTTAAAAGGATAAACACTTTTTCTAATCTTTATTTTAGACAATATTTAGACTTAGGTTAAAAGTAAGGGGAAAGATCCGTTTATAATTTTTTATTTTTTTTACAAATTACACTAAGTATAATCGATCATATATTCTTGATTAAAGTATAACCGATCATACTTAGTGTAGTTTGTAAACAAAAAATTGATAAATATAACCTTCCCCAAGTAATATAACTTAAGTTTGCCTATCTTCAAGCTTAGCCTTAAAGGTTTATTATTTGTTATGTGTGCAGAAATTTTGAGAGTTTTCCAAATCTAATTATGTATTAACCTACCTTATTTAAATTAACATGAATTTTACTTTCTTTGCCCTCTCTCGCAAAATTTCCTGGCTCTGCCATCACGATGTTGCCTAATTACCAATTGACTCCGCTTCAAACTTGAATTCAAAACCTATAATTATCGGGTTTTTCACCATTAGGTATGCACTTTATCTCCTGTTATACCTTCCCTCTCTTATATTTATTAAGTGTTGAGTCCTTTATACAACTATTGTCAATCACTATAATAATAATAATAATAATAATAATAAAAAAAGCTCAAAAACAACCTTCTAAGCAGATTAAGTATTTCTGTCGAAAGAAACCCTAATTAATTAACATCTTTGGCAATTTCGTGCAGATGTGACTAGGAAGTTACATCATAGGGTCGGTATTAAGCCGTTCACAATCTAACTTGAGTGGCTAGTCTATTGGATTCATTTTTAGAAGAGATGGAGTAAAGATAAATTCGCATGAATAGCAAATATTTATATTTTCTAATAAAACAAATAAATCAGCCATCGATGCTTCTGTTGTATTATGAATAACAAATTGGAAGACTCGCGTCTTTTTGTTTGTGAATAGTTGTGCCTCTTTATTTGCGAACAGTCGCGCCTTTTCATTTTCGAACAGTTGTATCACTTCTAAAAAGTCGTGTCTCTTCTTCTGTGACCGTTCATCTCTTATATATACAAGTGGTCAGTGAACTCCAAGAACTAAGTTTTTTGACTACTTACCAAAACTTTGCCAAGATTAACCCTCGCATATTGCCTTGGTCTGCGATTGATTAGCGTTAGTTGTGTCTGTCAATGTTATTTCTCTTGGTTGTGCCATCATTGAAACAATGGTAACTCGTTCTATCTTGGGAGGTATTTGTCCACGAACTTTAGACACTGTTAAGGGGGGGAATTGCTTTAAGTTCACATTATGTAATAATGGACTCAGGTTTGATTTTCTGTAATTCTTATGCTTGCATATTGCATTCTGATTTTATGTGATTGCATGCAATTTTTGTGTTTTTTACTAATATCGCTATAATCAACCACATAAATTTTTACACTATTGTAACACCCCGTGTATACCCGATTTGTTAACATGTCATCGTATTAAGCCACGCTTAATTTAAAATAAATGTGGAAAATCTTTTTCTTTTCACTTATGACGTCATTAACCTTAGCAAGTTGATTACTTAATCAATTTTCATAAAAACATCGCCTGTATGTAAATTGCAAATACTACTAATTGAAATACCTCAATATATAAATAAAGTGAGTATATAAGTCACGGGACTACAACACATGGCGCGGACAATATCCTGATACATTATTAAACTGAAGCCTAAAAGCATAAGGCAAGCCAATGTGGCATGGACAATCCTCATGCTCACCAAATAAGGCAAAAAAGCCCAACGAGTCTCAACAACAACAACAATATAATGAAGCTAAAAGCATAAAGCAGTAAATGGGATCCAGCATCCAATCATAATAGCATATCAGCATAAGCAGCATAAACATGTATCAACTAAGCTCTGGCCTCCTGCCACTAGAGGTCTCAATCCCTGGGTTACCTGAACATGAAACAAGCGTCCCCAAACGTGGGGTGAGATCTCTAAACAAGAGATCTCAGTAAGACAAGGGGTCCTCAAGGATCTTCCACCCCAAGCTCACTTACATGTGCAATATAAGTTCCAAAAGTAGTTTAACAATATCAGTTCCAAAACTATGCAGTGCAACAGATATTCATGTTATGTGTGTTATCACTATTCTACTGGCCAGAGAAATGCAGGAATACGTCTATTACCTACAGTTAGTACAAGGAACATCGCTTTCACCTCACCCACAACCTCACCATCTTGTATGTACCACATACTCAGGCTTACCGTATAGGTGGAACACCATATGCATATCATAAAGGCACTCGCATATAACAGTTCAACAGCATTTATCAAATAATACATGAAAACAACATTATGCATATAAACCATCCCCCCATGGGACATGATGAAACCAAAAATGGAAAAACCGAGGACATGAAAGCTTACCTTGCAAGCTAACAATCCAATTCCAAGAGTCCACACAACTCAAGGTCCAAACACATCAGAATCACAATCTGATTTAGACCAGCAATCATATCAATAAACATTGCTCAAAAGTATAAACATAAAGACTGTGTCTATCCTTTACGTTTTACGTCTTTAGGCTTCCCACAAAGCCACAAGCCCTTAATCCCTTGATTCTGACTTAGTTAAGTTATTACAGAAGTTCAACTTCATCAATCTAAGGTCCACAAACCCCTACAAGCCCTATGTATGAACAATACCTTACTGTTCATCGAAAACCCAGAATATCCGGATATCACTATCCCGATATCATATCCGGATATGCATATCCGGATATCCATATTCGGATATCAGAGACCCATATCCAGATACCAATATCCGGATATCCATATCCGGATATCCATATCCGGATATCAATATCCGGATATCCATACCCGGATATTTCATGACAGAATGCAGTTTCTGCATTTCGCGAAGTATCACTTCCAAGGTTGAGTTTTTAACCCATTCCAACGCCCAAACATGCATTTTTTTTTTTCATTTTTAGGTTCATGTTAAGGTTGGTTACTCATTAAGCTCATTAAACATGCCAAGACACCTTTTTTATCATCAAAAAATCATGATCAAAGGTTGAACCACTTACCCAAGGCTCAAAACAGAGCAAAGGATGCTCTTGGAGCTCACCAACAGCTTCTCAATTCTGACTATACACAGTGTACGAATATGGCACCTCAAAGATTGGTTCTTTGCACCCAAGGATGGCTCTTTGAAGCCCAAAATGCCATAATAATGGCTTTCACACTCAAACCACAAATTTAGCCCCTTCCCCACACACACACAACACCCACAACTCAGAAAATGATACCTTTCTCACTCACCAATGCTCGCACTCAAGTGTTTACTTGCCAAGAGGTGAAGAAATCAAAGAAAAGAGGTGACTTGGTGTTTTCTCATGCATGGAAGAACAAGGAAGAGAGGTGGCAGCCAAGGCACCCAAAAACTCCACGTAGAATCAGCACAAATGACCTAGAAATCTGTGCAAAAGTAGTATTTATAGTCCACTTAGTCTTAATCGCACTGTATTAGAGCTAAATGCTACGCTTAACATTTTAATCACAAACTTTGGAATCTGAACCTACTCATTTTTCTAAGATTCATCATATTTTTATTTTATTTTTCGCAGCACCTCTCCGGTTCGTGCTTTTCCATAGCCAGCATCAGTTCTCATTATTTTAACTTGAAACTCGTTTTACAAGTCCTACATATTATTCTAGGAGTATTCATGCACTTATTATAATTTTCTGGGATACTTCACCGGTACGCATTTATACCGGGTAGCAGAACCGGTATCTGCACTTTTTGTCAGATAAGTGACTTTCACCATTATTACTCACTTATTATAATTACTAAAGCCTCATAATGATTATTAGGTTCAATTATGGAATTATTTCATAATTCTCACATTTAATTAATTAATTTCCTTAATTAACGGTGTGGGTTCTTACAATTATCACCAATAACAACTTTACAATTTTAAAAAAGCATAATTAGTTGTTCAGAAAAAGGCATTTCCATTATATTCCCTTGATGTATATAAAATAAATGTTAAATTGGTAGAGGACTAGAGGAGTGTAGGAGGAGATATTTAGCTTGAAGGGTGAAGTAGATTAATAAAACTATGATTGGAGGTGCAACAATCAAACTACGTTATATGTTAAGAATGGTCACTATTGTCAGGCGGGTCCATGGAGAAGCCCGTGGCGGTGGACCACCACCAATGGGCTAAGTGGATCAAATACACCAAGTGGGTCCGACACCACATCTCTACCCAAAACCTTAAGGCATTGGGTTCATGGGTCCTTCCACTTATATACTCTTCACTTAGCCCTTTATCAACCAATGTAGGACTCATCACACTTGAATACCGTAGAGGGCCAAGTACTCAACTCGCCTCCTAGCTGAATCCTTCCACTTATACCACTTATATACTCTTTACTTAGCACATTATCAACCAATGTAGGACTCATAGGTTCTGTCAGACGGGTCCAAGAGGAAGCCCATGGCGGGGGGACCACGACCAATGGGCTAAGTGGATCAAATACACCAAGTGGGTCCGTGTAACACCTCGTGTATACCCGGTTTGTTAAGATCATCGTATTAAGCCACACTTAATTAAAAATGCGGAATAACTCTTTCTTCTCAATTATGACGTCATTATCATTAGCCAAGTTGAATTACTTAATTCATTTCAAAAACATTGCCTGTATGTAAATTGCAATAGACAATTAACTGAAATACCTCATATATATAATATGTGTCTCTACTCACGGATCTACAACACGTAGTCCGAAGAATATCCTGATACTTTATATAACTCAAAACTAAAATAGCAAAGTCAAGTCAATGTGGCATGGACAATCCCCATGCTCACCAAATAAGGCGACAAAGCCCAACAACAGTCTCAACAATAACATCATATATCAGCTAAGCTCCGGCCTCCTACCGCTAGAGGTATCAACCCCAGCATTACCTGAACCTGAAATGGTGCCCCAAACGTGGGGTGAGATCTCTAAACAGAAATCTCAATAAGAAAAGGGGTCCTCAAGGATTTTTCACCCCAAGCTCACTTACATGTGCAATATAAGTTCAAAAACAATTTAAAAATATAAGTTCCAAAATCAGTGCAATGCAACTGATAATCATGTCATGTGTGTCAATACTATTCTACTTGCCAGAGAAATGTAGGATATACGTATATCTCCTATAATTAGTGCAAAACGCCATTTGCACCCACCCACAGTCTCACCATCTTGTATGACGCCACATACTCAGGCTTACCATCTAAGCAGCACAACACATAAATATTATAAGCCATTGCACATATCAGCTCAAAAGTATTTCAAGTATAAAAGCATGTAAACGCAGCATGCATATAAACCATTCCCCCATGGGGTATGGTGGAACCACACAATGGCTAAACCGAGGACACAAAAGCTTACCTTGCAAGCTAACTATCCAAGCCAAGAGTCCAATCAGTTCAAAGTCCACACACAGCAGAATCACAATCTATTTAGGACCAACAACAACATCAATAATCAGACTCTACAAGCATATGACATAAAGACTACGTCTTTCCTTTACGTTTTATGTCTTTAGGCTTCTCACAAAGTCATAAGCCCTTAACCACTTAGATTCTGACTTAGGTTAATTATTACAGAAGTCCACAATAACTAATCTTGGGTCCACCAACCCAAATTAGCATTCTGTATGAACAGTACCGATACTTTTCTCAAAAATTCAGAATATCCGGATATATGTCGGGGCCATATTCGGATATTCCATATCCGGATATCGTATCCGGATATCCATATTCGGATATCACAAGACCCCATATCCGGATATCAATCGTATCCGAATATTTCGCGACAGAAAGTAGTTCTGCATCTTCGAGAAGATATCACTCAAAGGTCCAACTTTTAACATTATCATACGTCCAAGAATCCAATTTTAGGCACATATAGGTTCATGTACGTGTTGGTGTTAGCATATGGGTGTCCTAGAGACAATCTTTTGATTAAATAAAGGACACTAGATGTAGAACTTTGTTTGTCGCAAATAAATGAAAGCACTATTTATTCAGTTTCATATTGTGTCTCGATATTACTGTTAATATTATATGAACTAACTGGATAAACCCCTAGGAATAGAACAGGTATCTCTTGAGTATCTGTGATGAGATCACGATCATGAGGATTCAAGGATATTGCATGTCTATTCCTAATTATATGTTCCTAGTCTAGAGACACTGAGTTTGGGGATCAGTGATCTCGAGTAAAGACTAGTACGACTTATCTACTTGTATATGGATACAAGGTAAAGACCTCATGAGCTGCAGATATGGAGATATCTTAGCTAAAGTCGTGGGTGGACCTATAAGAGTATAGCTCGCACTGAATAGACCCAAAAAGAGACTCTATGAGGAAATCTCACAGATAGTGTCATTAGAGTAATCTCTTTATGTTTGGGTGTGTCTTTCCTTAGACCAGAAGTTATTACCTAGACTGTATTCTTGAAGGCATGTTTTGATTGTATACCTCGTCTGCCTGAAACATGGAGACTCATAGGTATACTGTTGGGCGTGTCCTTAAAGGGCACAAGGGCTAGGGTAATAAGCTGAAGGAATTCGTCAAATCTCTGTGAGAGATTAGGTTATCTGTAAATCGGAGAAATCGGGATGACATTTACAGGGACTCGGGAATCTATGCATATTAAAAGAGATCATGAGATGATCTGCCTTTAGAGTCAGTAAATTGAAGATTCCCTATTTCGAATAAAGCTTACCCTAAACCGCAGGGGTTGATACATTTCCTTACCCTAGGTTAATGGGAAGATAACCGAGACGAAGGGAAATACATACAGTAACCAAATATGTGCAATAGGTTGATCAAGTCATTAATCTGACTAGTTCTGGGGCAACAAAGCATTGCTAGTGCTCTGTGTTGTCATTAATTGGGTTGTGGGCTTGTTGGGCCCAAGCCCAGTTATGTCAGTAGATAAGTTGGACCTAATGGGTCACACACTAACACCTTGTAGTCATGATGGACTAGCTTTAAAGGTATTGGGCCTAATAATGTTATTAGCCCAAGAAGCTGTTTGGAAGCCCACCTAAATGGGTGGGTGGTGCATGGAGTTTAGTAATGGGCTTGGATAGTCCAAGCCATTACTAATTAATTTAATTAGTTAAATTAATAATCAAATATTTGAATTTCGAATTTTGAATTTGAAATTTGAATTTGGAAATTTGAATTTATAATTTGAATTTCGAAATTCGAATTTTGAATTTGAAATTTGAAATTTGAAATTTGAATTTTGAAATTTGAATTTGAATTTGAATTTTGAAATTCGAATTTTGAATTTGAAATTTGAAATTTTGAATTTTGAATTTGAATGTTTGAACGTATGAATTCAAGTGTTTGAATTCGAATTTGAATTGGTTTTGAAAAGTTGTTTCATAACAAAAGGATAAGACAGGATCTTATTGGAGCATATTCCTTGGATGGAGAAGCATCTTTGGATGCTCTCCCTAGGCTGTTTGGTGCGCCACTTTTAGGTGATAAGAGTGTTATCTTATCACTTAAAACAAACCTCCATTCAGATTTGGTGGTTGAGGGAATCAGTGGGTGAGTTGATTCAAATTTTGAATGCAACTACTCAATGTATTTGAACCCTTTCTAGGGCTGAATTATGCGCATGAGAACTATATACTATATGATAGTTTATGAATTTAAGTTTAAATTAATTTGAATTTAAATTCATGTGGATAAGATTGGAGGTTGTTGGCAAAGTTAGTTTTGCAACAGCTCCACCTTATCACACGGTTTCATGCGCAACTTTCAAAGAAATTTGAAAGTTTGTTTTCATTTTGAATGATTGAATTCCCTCCTCCTCTCCAAAGGGTGCGCATAAATATGACATGTTCCTCACCTTAGGTTTTATTGAAAACCAAGCCAACTCTCCTCCATCTATGCACCATTCTGTAGGGTAGCTCAGTACACCTTTCCAAACAGGATACCTAGCCTCCACCTTCACCACTTGTGCGCATAGCAAGCCTCATTGTGGTGTTCATCTGGTGGCTTTCAAGAAAGAGTTCTTGCATCATAGACGAACGGTGGTGTGGATCACCATTAGAGGGTTTGAACCCTTCAAGCCTGACATCTCATCTCCCTGACTGATCAGGCCAAAACAAGGTAACATCATGCTGTCTTAAAGCATGAATCTATGAGTGCATGTATATTCCGCAGTAAAATTTTTGTTTTACACCTTACATGCATCGGCCTTCAAAGGCCAGTTTACTTTCAAGTGGTATCAGAGCCCGGTTGCTTTACCATCGACGGGTGATGGTACCTTGTTTGTGAAAAGAGTTTTTCACGGTCAAAAATCTTTAAAGGGTTAAAGTTTAAATTCTGCATGTGGATTTTGAATCACAAATCCTTTAAAGTGTTAAAGTTTTTGTTTTTATGAACATGAAAATTTGATTCTGTGTTCATAAAACATTATGTATCATGGTTTAGTTTCTTTTCTTTATGAAAGTTCTAAAAGGAACACCCTTTTTGAAAGGGTAGATTCGGCCATGGAGGGTACTAAGAGTACCTTGAATGATTTCTTATTTTTCTCCATGAATTGTGTCATGTATATATGCATGAAATTTTGAGACAAAATTTATCATATAGTCACCTATATGATTCGGCCATGTGGAGATTTATGGCTACATGCATGGTTTAATTTTGTTTTCTTTGAGAAAGAATTAACAAAATTTGAATTGAAATTGTTTTTAAATTCGGCCAATGGGAAATTTAAGATTATGAATCTTGATGTTATTTTGATGTTTAAATGTTAAATGTCAAAATACATGTGAAAATGTTATGTGATAATATAATGTTTGTGTTTGCAAGTTTTGAACTTTTCAGGTACAAACAGGAAGGGGATGGTCATGGTGCCCGGATTTGATTTTTTTTGAATTTTAAATTTATGTGTAATCGCGCATTTTAATTTACAAGTATATTTGTAATTTAAATTTTGTAATTTTGTTCCTCCAAAGTGTTATGGAGTTTCTTTAATTATTTGTAATTAGAGAAATAGGCTAGTGGCGTATAGACGACAAGCGGCCGTTGCTTAAAGAAGCAAAAAGGACAAAAGCGCGAGCACCATGGCTATCTCAATATAAACTGTTTATATGCATGTATGATTAGAACGTCTAGTATGCATAAATTGGGCAAACAACGTTTTGTATGGTTATTATGTTTGTCCAATAGCGACTAGTGTATACCGATAGATGTTTGACATAGGTAACGACTAGCATGATAACTTACAATATGCGTTTGATGGGACCTAATTAACCCCAAGATAAAAGGAACCCTTAAAAGGAATAAATAATTAAGCATATGATTATCTCCCACCACCAATGCTACTCAAAACTCTTCTACGTAGTGGTGCTCCACAACTCAGTTGGGACCCACTATTTCGTTGGGCTAGAGTAGTGTTTGAAGTGTAAGACACTTAGGGTGCTGGTTTAATGCTTAACTAAGACATAAGTTGCAGGCACAGCCGGGCTTATGTGCTTAGGGTAATGGTGCTAGGTTGGTTGCATGAGATGCACCACTAAGTGACAAAGAGTTGTCAACCAAATGTTAAGAGAGGGTATGAGATACTGTTGATAAAGATCAACCCTTTATTTAAATTAATCTTGCGGTCTCAGACGGAGGTTAAAATAAATAATCGCACTCTTAATCCCACTAAGGTAAAATCTAAAGTAGATTAACCCTAAGTCAAAAGGAAGGGTCATTGACTTAGATAAAATAGTGGGAGTGGCAAATTATTTCAAGTCTTTAATAATTTGCTTTCTAACTACATAACCGTATATTAACTAAAACTATCTTTACATCCTTTTCAGCTAATAGTATGACTAATCCACTGTCACTGCGATCAAT
The DNA here is from genome assembly GCA_032173675.1 of Gastrolobium villosum. Taxonomy (NCBI): domain Eukaryota; kingdom Viridiplantae; phylum Streptophyta; class Magnoliopsida; order Fabales; family Fabaceae; genus Gastrolobium; species Gastrolobium villosum. The sequence goes on from JAVKPL010004142.1 coordinate 156,000, forward strand.
ACTCGATACGAATAAACTGACCGGTTTGAATTTTATGGACTGGTATCGGAACCTAAGAATAGTTCTAAGGGCCAAAAAGATTGCCTATGTTTTAGATGCTGTAATACCCGTAGCTCCACGGGAAGGGGAAGAAGGGTTTGCGGAATTTGATTTCGTAACCCACCAACAACACTTGGATGACAATGTGATGGCAGTATGCATCATGTTGGCATCCATGTCGCCTGAACTGCAAAAGCAGCATGAGCATATGGATGCTCCCTCTATTATCGTACATCTCAAGGAGTTGTATGATATTAAAGGCAGGCATGAGAGGTATGAGGCCTCAAGAGAACTGTTCTCTTGTAGGATGACTGAGAGCATGTCTGTTGGCAGCCATGTTCTCAAGATGATCGGGCTGATTGAGAAGCTAGGAAACCTAGGCTTCATCATGGATGCCGAGCTAAGTAATGACTTAGTCCTCACCTCACTTCCACCTTCCTTCAGTCAATTCATCATGAATTACAATATGCATGGGATGCAAGTGAGCTTGCCTGAGTTGTTAAGCATGTTAACAACAGCTGAAGTGTCTATCAAGAAGGATAGGACACAGGCTCTTTTGATTGGTGGGCCTAGCAAGGCCAAGGGAAAGGGTAAGGAGCCTGCAAAAGGTGACCCCCTTAAGCCCAAAGGAAAATCCAAGAAGAAGAAGGGCAAGAAGAAGGGTAAGAAGGCACCTAAGGACAAGGGTGATGCTGAGTGCTTCCATTGTGGCAAGAAAGGCCACTGGAAGAGGAATTGTCCAGACTACCTGAACAATGTGAAGGACAAGAAGCATGGTGATGCTTCTGCCTCAGGTATTTTCATGATTGAGATAAATTATTCTTATGCTAATCCATCCTCATGGGTATTAGATACCGGATGTGGTTCTCATATCTGCAATATGTTGCAGGTACTTAGGAGCCCAAGGAGATTGGATAGAAACGAGGTGGATCTCCGCGTTGGTAATGTAGCAAGAGTTGCTGCTCATTCAGTTGGAGATGCTGACCTTATTTTGCCTACGGGCCTTTTACTGCATTTGAATAATTGTCTTTATGTTCCGCAAATTTCTAGAAACATTATTTCAATTTCTTGTTTAGAACAAGATGGATATACTTTCAGTATTAGGAATGGTACTTTTTCTATCATTTTGAATGATATGGTTTACGGTACTGCTTCTTTAATAAATGGATTGTATGTGTTGGAAATGGGAAATGAAGTGCTCAATATAGATGTGAAACGACCTAGGACGGATAATCAATCTTATCTTTGTCACTGTAGACTAGGGCACATAAATGAAACAAGATTGTCTAGGATGCATAGAGATGGATACCTGGACTCCATGGATTTGGAATCCTATGGACAGTGTGAATCTTGTCTAGCTGGGAAAATGATTCAACAAAAGCCCAAAGGGCTTGAGAGTCATAGGGCTAGTGAGTTATTAGAACTCATTCATACTGATGTATGTGGCCCAATGTCTATTGAGGCTAGAGGTGGATATTCTTATTTCATTACCTTTACAGATGACAAATCAAGATTTGGGTATATATACCTAATGAGATATAAATCTGAAGCTTTTGAAAAGTTCAAAGAGTTTAGGAATGAGGTGGAGAAACATCGTGGCAAGATGATTAAAACATTACGATCAGATCGTGGTGGTGAATATTTGAGCCACGAGTTTCAGGGTTATCTGAGAGAAAATGGAATTCTCTCACAATTTACCGCTCCTTACACACCACACCAAAACGGTGTCTCCGAAAGGAGAAACAGGACCTTGTTAGACATGGTTAGGTCTATGATGAGTGAGACTCAACTTCCAAAATCGTTTTGGGGATATGCCTTAGACACAGCGGCATACCTTCTAAATAGGGTACCGTCTAAATCTGTTCAGACCACACCATATGAGATATGGAGTGGTAAGAGACCCAACCTGAGTTACCTCAGGGTATGGGGATCGCCAGCTTATGTCAAATCGTTGACATCAGACAAACTTAGTGCTAAGAGTACTAAATGTCTATTTGTGGGGTATCCTAAAGGTACTAAGGGATACTACTTCTACTCCATGGAAGAACACAAAGTGTTTGTTTCAAAGAATGCTGAGTTCCTTGAGAAGGATTTGATCTCTCAAGGAGGCAGTGGGAGTAAGATTGATCTTGAAGAAGTGCAAGATCCACAAGAACAGATTGAGGAACCCGAGTCTGCTCCGCAGGCGACGTTCTCCAATGGAGAAGTAAACACACAACTCCGTAGATCTACGAGGGTCATCCATCCACCTGAAAGGTACGGGTTTGTTATTGAGAATCAGCAAACTGTTGAGGATGATGAACCAAGTAACTACGAGGAGGCGGTCAAAGATGTTGACTCCTCAAAATGGCTTGAAGCCATGGAATCTGAAATGGATTCGATGTATCAGAACGAGGTATGGACCTTGGTTCCTAAACCACAAGGAATAGTTCCTATCGGTAATAAATGGGTCTTTAAAAGAAAGACTGATGCAGATGGCAACGTTCAGACCTACAAAGCTAGGTTGGTGGCGAAAGGGTATCGTCAAAGACAAGGAGTTGACTATGATGAAACTTTTTCACCAGTTGCCATGATCAAATCTATTAGGATCATGCTTGCAATAGCAGCATACCACGACTATGAAATTTGGCAAATGGATGTCAAGACCACCTTCTTGAATGGGTTCTTGAAGGAGGAAGTGTACATGACACAACCTGAAGGCTTTGAAAACAAAGATCAGGAGCATATGGTATGCAAACTACAAAGGTCAATATATGGGCTAAAGCAAGCATCTAGGAGTTGGAATATACGTTTTGATGAAGTCGTTAAGAGTAACGGTTTTATCAAGAACGAAGATGAACCTTGTGTTTACAGAAAGGTTAGTGGGAGTAATGTCGTCTTCCTAGTGCTCTATGTAGATGACATATTGCTAATAGGAAATTACATCCCCACATTAAAAATAACGAAAGAGTGGCTTTCAGAAAACTTTACCATGAAGGATTTGGGAGAGGCAGCCTTTATACTCGGTATAAAGATCTATAGAGATAGATCCAAGAGGCTGCTGGGTTTATCTCAATCCACGTACGTTGACAAGATGCTAAAGAGGTTTAGCATGGAAGGGTCGAAAAGGGGTTTTCTTCCTGTCAGTCATGGGGTACACCTATCAAGGGCTATGTGTCCTAAGTCACAGCCTGAGAAGGATCGCATGAGTGGAATTCCATACGCTTCGGCTATTGGATCCATCATGTATGCCATGATATGTACGAGACCAGATGTCTCATATGCTTTAAGCATTACGAGCAGATACCAGTCAGACCCTGGAGAGGGTCACTGGACGGCAGTCAAAACCATCCTTAAATACTTAAGAAGAACTAAGGATGCGTTTCTGGTCTATGGTGGGGTTAATGAGTTAACAGTGAAAGGGTTCACTGATGCCAGCTTTCAGAGTGACAAAGATGACTGCAAGTCACAGTCAGGATTCGTATTCACCTTAAATGGTGGGGCAGTGTCTTGGAAAAGTTCCAAGCAGGAGACAACAGCAGACTCAACGACAGAGGCTGAATACATAGCTGCTTCAGAAGCAGCTAAGGAGATAGTGTGGATCAAGAAGTTCGTAAATGAACTAAGGGTGGTTCCAAGCGTGGATGAGCCCATACAGTTGCTTTGCGACAACACTGGAGCCATTGCGCAGTCAAAGGAACCTAGGTCTCATCAAAGATCTAAACACGTGCTCCGCAGATATCATTTGATTAGAGAAATCATTGATAGGAATGATGTAAAAATGGATTATGTTCCCACAGACGATAACCTGGCCGATTCTCTGACAAAGGCTGTTTCTCAGAGAAAACATGATAGTCATTATGAGGCTTTGGGCATACGACTTAGGTCTGATTGGCTCTAGGCCAAGTGGGAGCTTGTTAGCATATGGGTGTCCTAGAGACAATCTTTTGATTAAATAAAGGACACTAGATGTAGAACTTTGTTTGTCGCAAATAAATGAAAGCACTATTATTCAGTTTCATATTGTGTCTCGATATTACTGTTAATATTATATGAACAAACTGGATAATCCCCTTGGAATAGAACAGGTATCTCTTGAGTATCTGTGATGAGATCACGATCATGAGGATTCAAGGATATTGCATGTCTATTCCTAATTATATGTTCCTAGTCTAGAGACACTGAGTTTGGGGATCAGTGATCTCGAGTAAAGACTAGTACGACTTATCTACTTGTATATGGATACAAGGTAAAGACCTCATGAGCTGCAGATATGGAGATATCTTAGCTAAAGTCGTGGGTGGACCTATAAGAGTATAGCTCGCACTGAACAGACCCAAAAAGAGACTCTATGAGGAAATCTCACAGATAGTGTCATTAGAGTAATCTCTTTATGTTTGGGTGTGTCTTTCCTTAGACCAGAAGTTATTACCTAGACTGTATTCTTGAAGGCATGTTTTGATTGTATACCTCGTCTGCCTGAAACATGGAGACTCATAGGTATACTGTTGGGCGTGTCCTTAAAGGGCACAAGGGCTAGGGTAATAAGCTGAAGGAATTCGTCAAATCTCTGTGAGAGATTAGGTTATCTGTAAACCGGAGAAATCGGGATAACATTTACAGGGACTCAGGAATCTATGCATAGTAAAAGAGATCATGAGATGATCTGCCTTTAGAGTCAGTAAATTGAAGATTCCCTATTTCGAATAAAGCTTACCCTAAACCGCAGGGGTTGATACATTTCCTTACCCTAGGTTAATGGGAAGATAACCGAGACGAAGGGAAATACATACAGTAACCAAATATGTGCAATAGGTTGATCAAGTCATTAATCTGACTAGTTCTGGGGCAACAAAGCATTGCTAGTGCTCTGTGTTGTCATTAATTGGGTTGTGGGCTTGTTGGGCCCAAGCCTAGTTATGTCAGTAGCTAAGTTGGACCTAATGGGTCACACACTAACACCTTGTAGTCATGATGGACTAGCTTTAAAAGTATTGGGCCTAATAATGTTATTAGCCCAAGAAGCTGTTTGGAAGCCCACCTAAATGGGTGGGTGGTGCATGGAGTTTAGTAATGGGCTTGGATAGTCCAAGCCATTACTAATTAATTTAATTAGTTAAATTAATAATCAAATATTTGAATTTCGAATTTTGAATTTGAAATTTGAATTTTGAAATTTGAATTTATAATTTGAATTTCGAAATTCGAATTTTGAATATGAAATTTGAAATTTGAAATTTGAAATTTGAAATTTGAATTTGAATTTGAATTTTGAAATTCGAATTTTGAATTTGAAATTTGAAATTTTGAATTTTGAATTTGAATGTTTGAACGTATGAATTCAAGTGTTTGAATTCGAATTTGAATTGGTTTTGAAAAGTTGTTTCATAACAAAAGGATAAGACAGGATCTTATTGGAGCATATTCCTTGGATGGAGAAGCATCTTTGGAGGCTTTCCCTAGGCTGTTTGGTGCGCCACTTTTAGGTGATAAGAGTGTTATCTTATCACTTAAAACAGACCTCCATTCAGATTTGGTGGTTGAGGGAATCAGTGGGTGAGTTGATTCAAATTTTGAATGCAACTACTCAATGTATTTGGACCCTTTCTAGGGCTGAATTATGCGCATGAGAACTATATACTATATGATAGTTTATGAATTTAAGTTTAAATTAATTTGAATTTAAATTCATGTGGATAAGATTGGAGGTTGTTGGCAAAGTTAGTTTTGCAACAGCTCCACCTTATCACACTGTTTCATGCGCAACTTTCAAAGAAATTTGAAAGTTTGTTTTCATTTTGAATGATTGAATTCCCTCCTCCTCTCCAAAGGGTGCGCATAAATATGACATGTTCCTCACCTTAGGTTTTATTGAAAACCAAGCCAACTCTCCTCCATCTATGCACCATTTTGTAGGGTAGCTCAGTACACCTTTCCAAACAGGATACCTAGCCTCCACCTTCACCACTTGTGCGCATAGCAAGCCTCATTGTGGTGTTCATCTGGTGGCTTTCAAGAAAGAGTTCTTGCATCATAGACGAACGGTGGTGTGGATCACCATTAGAGGGTTTGAACCCTTCAAGCCTGACATCTCATCTCCCTGACTGATCAGGCCAAAACAAGGTAACATCATGCTGTCTTAAAGCATGAATCTATGTTGTATTTATAGCCTATTTAAACTTAATCGCACTATATTAGCGCTAATTGCTATGATTAGCATTTTAATCCCAAACTTTGGGTTCTGAATCTACTCATTTTCTAAGATTTATCATATTTTTATTTTATTTTTCGCAGTACCTTTCCGGTACGCGCTTTTCCATAGCCAGTATCAATTCTGGCACCAGTTCTCATTATTTCGATTTGAAACTTGTTTTACTAGTCCTATATATTATTCTAGGAATATTCATGCTTTTCCATAGTCAGTATTAGTTCTGCCACCAGTTCTCATTATTTCGATTTGAAACTTGTTTTACTAATCCTATATATTATTATATGAATATTCATGCTTTTCCATAGCCAGTATCAATTCTGCCACCAGTTCTCATTATTTCGATTTGAAACTTGTTTTACTAGTCCTATATATTATTATAGGAACACTCATGCACTTATTATAATTTTTTGGGATACTTCATTGGTACGCATTTATACCGAAGAGCAGAACCGGTATCTGCATTTTTCATCCGAAAAGCGACTTGCAGCATTCTTAATCACTTACCATAATTATTTAAGCCTTCTCATAATTATCAGGATCAATTATGAAATTATTTTCTAATTATCATATTTAATTAATTAATTTCCTTATTTAAGGGTGCAATTTCTTACCGTCAGACACCACATCTCAACCCAAAATCTTAAGGTATTAGGTTTATGGGTCCTTCCATTTATATACTCTTCACTTACCCCATTACCAACCAATATGAGACTTATGACACTTGAATACTCCAAAAACCATTGGAGTCTCAAGCAAGCTAAGGATCAAAGAGAAGTTGGTTAGGTTCGGTTATGGAAGTTAATTGACGGGTGACTTCAGGAGAGCTGTAATGGGGAGACAAATGGTGAAAAAGATGACTCTTATCATAATGAATGGAGGTATATATTGTTATGGATATGAATATCATATCCCAACTACCTGACAGAGAATCTACTAAGAGATAGATTCTTAAGCATCTCAACAGCTTTAAACAGCTACATGGCACAAAATAAGGATCAGATCCCAACAGAAAGGGAGTTACATCCTATTAAGTGGGGGAGCTCAGAGGGACCTAGCCTAGGAAGGTAATCCTATAAATAAGAGCTTAAGAACCCCAGGTAAACACTTTTGACTTATTACCTAATACTGCCCACATTGTGCACACACCACTCCTTGACTATAAGCCTATTGCTTGTGCGCAGTGATTGGGACCTCGGCTATAAGCCTAGTATACATTTGATATTCACTATCTCTGAGCGAATACCATACGGTATAGCAACACGGTCTATCGAGGACGGAACATTGGCGCCGTCTGTGGGGATGATAAAATTCGACTCCCATACCACGATAACGAACACTCGTTCGACGTCTAGCAACACTCAAGCATCGTTGCACCAGTCAGCAATAGAGTAGATTCAGGAAACTACGATGCCCGTGCTGGTGGACGTGCAGGTCAAAGTGGTCGGCCTACAGGGGCCAACTCCGAGACCCCCAATTAACACGATAGCGGCTGCAGCCGGCCCACCTCCACACAATGAGCCACCGAATGTCACCACGATGGCCATGGGTGCGATCCTTCAAAGGCTGCAGGAGATGGAAAACAGATTCCTAACTCAGCAACGATTAGATGCCCAAAGGATGGCGGCATTCGAGGCCGAGCTGAGAAATCAGAACCTAGAGGGCCGACTTAGAGGAGCAGGACAGGTCCTGAATGAAGGCGAACAACATCAAAATGCCGAGGGCCAACCTGGAGGGAATGGCAATGCCTGCAATGGTGGGCTGCAACGCCAAAACGCGGCTGCAGCCGAAGGAAATGCACAGAACGTGCAGAGCCCTAACCTCGGCAACCACCAGGAGGGCGGAGGTCCGAATAACTTCCAGGATGAAAACTACCTAAACGATGAGGAGGCTAATGATAGCCCATTCACTGAGAGGCTCATGAACTTTGCCATACCACCGAGATTCAAAAGCACTAGGATACCTCCGTACGACGGGATTCAGGACCCAGAGGCCCATTTAGTGGCTTTCAAGACCGAGATGTTGTTCAACGGGATCACTGGACCTATTAAGGCCAGAATCTTCGCGACGACAATGACAGGATAGGCCATGACTTGGATAACCAGGCTTCCCAGGAATTTGATCGACTCTCTCGAGGACCTAGCCCGGACTTTCCGACTAAACTTTGCAACAAGCAAGGTGCATCCAATGCCGGCGTATGCTCTGGGAAGAATTCGACAGAAGGAGAATGAATCATTGAGGAAATACCTCGACCAGTTCAAGGATGCCGCTCTCAAGGTCCGAGGCCTAACTGAAGCAGTGCACCTCCATTTAATCATCTCAGGATTAGATGGTGACTCTCCACTTGCGAGGTCCATTTATAAGAACCCGGTGAACGATCTTGAAGAATTCCGACGAAGGTCGGATAAATACATTGACGTGGAAGACATGCAAAAAGTTTACGTCGAATCTCGAGGACGAAGTCCGACACGTCGGAGTCCGAGTAAGAAAAACAATAGAGATCGGGATCAAAAGGGACCCAAAAAAGGGAAGGCTGCTCGTGATAAGAGGGCGGAAGATCATTCCCCAAGGAGGAAATTTGATGACTACACACCTTTGAACATGTCCAAATCCAGGATATGGAAGGAGGTAGCTCAGATTGAGATGCGCAATGTCGAGAGACCTCGGCCCCTCAAAGCTAAGAGTGGGCTAGACAGAAACAAATATTGCGCTTTCCATGATCAAAACGGACATGTTACGGATGACTGTTGGGACCTCCGAGATGCAATCGAAAAACACGTCAGAGAGAGGGAAGTTGAAACAGTACATCATCCGAACCCAGGGTAAGAAGATTAACAAGCGAAGGCAAAGAAGTCGGAGCAGAAGTAGAAGTCCGAGAAGAGAAGATAGAAAGGATCAAAGACAAGACCTCCCTGCCAAAGGCAAAGAGGTCGAAGATAAGGATGAGGCTTTTCCTAAAGCTGAATTCGAATGCAACGTTATAAGTAGAGCTCTGGGTGGAGGAAGAGACTCTGCAAACGCAAGGAGAAAATACTTGAAGGAGGCCATGTCCATTAGAGACAGACCGACCTTCAAGGGAAAAGACAACCATCCTGCCCCCCAAAATTATTCTTCACTCAAGAGGAACTAGCAATGGTCGTACCCAGACAAATTGATGGATTGGTGAGCACTGGAGTGCTGGTCAACTGTCGGGTTTGGAGAATCTTTATTGATCACGGAAGCTCGGCGGATATAATTCTCTGGGATGCATTCCAGAGAATGAATTTGGATGAGAAGGACCTGAAACCATGCGTTACTGAGCTGGTCGGGTTCAATGGAGCTTCGTCCCCTCCAAAGGGTTATATCGACTTGAAATTGACCTTAGGCACGAAGGACTCATTCCGTGCTGAAAGGGTTCGTTTTGTTGTAGTAGACGCCTCGTCTTCCTACAACGTGATCATTGGCCGGCCTACAATTCATAAATGGGATATGCTGATATCCACTAAGCATCAATGCTTGAAGATGCTGGGGCCGAATAATGAGGTCGTCACCATAAGGGGAGATTAAAAAGAATCGAGGGAATGCTATTATAAGACCTTACGAGTCCATCACGGAGGTCCATCATCTCCCCCTCGAATTAAAAATGGAGTAACGAAGGACCATTCCTTGAGGGCATCTGGAAGTGAGATAAACTTGATCGAACTTGACATGAGGGAAGAGCTTCAGGCACCTCGTCCAGAACCCCAAGGGGAGTTGGATGAAGTCGAGATCTGAAGGGACGACGGAGGACACACTAAGGTGGGAAAGTCCCTGGAGGTTGAGTTCAAAAAAGAACTTATTTCCTTTCTAAAGGAAAATTCTGACATATTCGCATGGAAGGCCTCGGTGATCCCGGGAATAGAGCCAACGTTCTGTTGCCACAAACTCTCCATGTACCCCGGATCACGACCAGTATGCCAAAAGAAGAGGAAGATAGGGTTGGACCGGCGACAAGCTCTAAGTGAGCACGTTGATGAGCTTCTAGAAGCCGGATTCATCAGGGAGATACAGTACACCACATGGCTGTCTAACGTGGTGATGGCAAAAAAACCAAGTGGAAAGTGGAGAGTCTGCATGGATTACACTGAACTAAATAAGGTCTGCCCAAAGGACTCTGATGTGCCTCTGGCAAGTGTGGTTTTACTGTATTAAAATTGATAAGAATTGAGTCATAAAAGAGCAACTTAAATACATATTTGCTAATTATATTGATTCTTTCTTTTCGATAATATTTCTCACCTATTTGTTGTGTTTTTACAGGAAAAAGAAGTGAAAATTATAAAAAACCTGTTAACGCAAATTTCAAACGGGTTCAGAGGAGGACAAGTTCCAGCAACATGGCGCGGAGTGGTGGCACACTAGCGCACACCCGCGCCAGTTTACGAAATTCACAGCGGTGCTTTGCAAGTAGTGCCAACTGGCGCCACTATGGCGTAAATCGGCGCCAAATTCATTAAAGAATTCAATATAGCAGTTGCATGGCGCCAACTAGCGCCAAAACCATGCTAGTTGGCGCCATTTTCAACTAATTCTTCAAGAAACCCACGCTAGGTAGCGCCCAAATTGCAAGGAAGAGTGGCGCCAAGTGGCGCCCAAAAAGGAGAAGGATGGCGCCAACTAGCGCCACTTTACGAGGATTCGGTTCCGACCTTTTCAATTCAGACACACACACACACATTTTCTCAGATCTGGACACCGGAGGAAAGGAGGAGAGGAACTCTGTGGCGTTCTTCGTTCTTCATCTCGTTCTTGTATTTTTCTTTATCTTTCATTTTAGTTTATGTTAAATTTTAGATCAGCGATCATGATGTTGATTAGCTAGATCTTTTTATTACAGTCAGGATCACGATCCATATGTAAACCCTTGATACGAAGGATTGATTTATATTTGTTCGTTTATATAATTATCTTTATCATTACTCTGCGTGAATTTGATATTTTCTTTGTTAGAATTAATCAATCTGATAGTTGGATATTCTGAGAATCAGAACCCTAGATAGGAATATTGGAGTTTTGATCTCGAAAGGGGGTAAGATAACGATCTATATGCGTGCTAGGAATAGACTTTTATCTGATTGTAGATGCTTAAATTATCGCGTTCATTGCTTAAATCCATGAGAAACATTGCAAGGAATTATGGGATTAAAGGGATAACCCTGCAAGGAATTGAAGGTTAACTATTAGATCTTTCAGATGATAATTTATCTGAGTAATTATATAGATGATTATTGTAAATCAATCCGTAGTAAAAATGGGGATCATTTGGTGAATTGAATCCTGGCTACAATGCTTTTCTCACATGTTTTTAAATCAAATCTCTGTTTTATTTATTTCATAATATAAAAACCCTAAAAAATTATTCTTTCTTTTACTTTTAATTTCCATCAAATTGACAATATTTGTCACAAACCCTATTTGAATTCTTCCATTCTTTAAGAGAAAGTTTAATTGAGATTCGATCCCAATCCCTGTGGAGACAAACTTTATTTATCACTTTATTACTTGTGCGATCGGTATACTTGCCGGAGAGCATCAAGTTTTTGGGCGCCGTTGCCGGGGAATTGGCGTTTCTGATATCATATACTCTTGATCTTTAAGATTGGATTTGTGCATATTTATGAATATTTTTATTTTCTTTATTTATTTATTTTATTTTATATTTTATTGTTATTTTTATTTTTATTTGAACAGTGCTACTGATCTCTTTTATGAGTTGTATGCAAGGTACAATCCCAGAATTTCCACTTAATTTGGAAATCACTAGAGCAGAAAAGAGGAACAGAAAACTTGCTTGGAAGAAGCTTGCATTCAACGAGTTAGGAATTATGTTCGAAGAAGCACAAACAATGGCTGGAAACAATGAGGAAGTGGATAATCCGCTCATGGATACAATTCTTACACCAGCATTCAACATACCAAATTCAAGCATTGTTCATCCAGAAGTGGGTAACAACCATTGGGAGCTCAAGTCTGCCAATATTCAGTTGGTAGAGCAAGCTCAGTTTGGTGGAGAGGCTGATGAGGACCCTCACAGGTTCATTGACAGATTTCTGATGATCTGTGACTCCACTAAACACCCCCAGGTGTCCAACGATGCAGTCAGGCTGAGACTGTTTCCCTTTGCTCTTAAAGGAAAAGCCTTGAATTGGTTGGAAAGGCAACTTAGCAAGAAGTATTCCATCATGGGAGATTCTATCAAACAATTTCTTTGCTGAGTTCTTTTCCATGGAAAGATTTAATCAAATGGTGAATGATATCACCAATTTCACTCAAGCTGAGGGTGAAACTATGTGTGCAGCATGGAACCGGTTCAATGATCTAATGAGGAGATGTCCTCATTACCCCATGACTAATGGTGATCAAGTCCGAATTTTTTTCAATGGGTGTAAACCTGAAATTCGGATGGTGCTAAATGGTGCAGCAGGTGGTAGCATTAAATCCTTGAGAGCAAATGAGACTCTGGAGTTGATAGAAAGAATGGCTTCCAATGAAAATGAAGGTTTGACAGCCAAGCCTAAGAGAGGTATTCTACACCTGGATAACAATGATGCGGTTCTGGCTGAGAATAAACTGTTAGCACAACAGCTAGCAAATTTGACCTCAAGGCTGGACAAGATGCAACTTTCCACTATCCAAGCCGCAACTGTGGTTTGTGAATATTGCAAGAGTGAGCATGAATCCAATGAATGCTCATCTTTATTATCTTCTGACTCTCCTCAACAAGTTCAAGTGAATGAAGTATGGTACGAGCAAAGGTCTCCACCACGAAATATTCCTAGGAATCAGAATTTCCCTCCTGGAAATAGCAATTTTCAGAGGAGAGGTCAAGGCACAGGTCTTGATTACAATTCTAACAACTACTTGCAGCCTCCACCAGTCCAAGCTAAGGAATCTTCTGATTTGAAGAGGTTAGTTGGAAAAATGGCTCAATACTCCAATGCCTTCATGGAAGAGACTAGGGCCAATACTAAAAACATGGGTGCTTCTATCAGGAATTTGGAGAATCAAATTGGACAGCTGGCTAAGCAAGTTGCTGATAGAACTCCAGGAACTTCCCCTAGTAACACAATTAAAAATCCCAAGGAGGATTGTATGTTTGTCACAACTAGAAGTGGTAAGGTGGTAGTAGCTCCAGAAAAGCAAAGCACAAAGGTGAAAACTAATAAGGCGGTTGAGGAGTCAGAAAAAGAAGAGGAGATTCCTTCTGATGTCAAGACACCTATTCAGAAAGGTGAAGAAAAAGAGCCTCCTATTGTTGCTGAAAAGAAGAAGTTTGAGCTGAATCCCGAATATGTGCGAGCCATGGCACCTTATCCTGAAAGATTCAAGAAGGATGCTCAAAAGCAACAATATGGCAGATTTCTTGATATTTTCAAGAAATTACATATAAATATCCCTTTTGCTGAAGCCTTGGCTGGCATGCCCAATTATGCCAAGTTTATGAAGGATCTCTTGTCAAGGAAGCACAAATTGCAGGAGTGCCAAACGGTGACACACTGAGGAGTGTAGTGCTATTATTACAAAGAAGTTCCCGCCTAAGCGTCATGATCCAGGGAGCTTCAATATTCCTATTGAAATTGGGAACACAAAAATTGGCAGAGCTTTGTGTGATCTTGGGGCAAGTATAAATGTAATGCCCTTGTCTGTTTGTAAATCTCTGAGGATTACTGAATTGAAGCCCAATTTGGCATCTCTTCAACTTGCCGATAAGTCTGTAAGGAAGCCTAGTGGAATAATAGAAGATGTTCTTCTGAAGGTGGACAAGTTCATCTTCCCTGCTGATTTTGTGGTATTGGACATGGAAGGGGGAGCTGAGATGCCTCTTTTGCTGGGTAGACCTTTCTTAGCTACATCTCGTGCACTGATTGATGTTGAAAGCGGGAAGCTCGAGCTAAGAATGAATGATGAGTCCGTTACTATCCATGTCTTTGATTATTTAAAATAGTCTTCTCACAAAGACGATTGTTTTAGTCTTGAAGTCTTTAAGAAGAAAAAGATGTAGCGGTTGAGGTTCCTGTAAAAGCAGATGATGCCAAAGAAGATGGAATCCCAAAAGTGGAAGTGAAGGATCTTCCTCAAAATCTAAAAGATGATGTCAAAGAGGTGAGGACGCTTCAAAGGAGGCGTAATCCTACAAAGAAGAAGGCAAGGAGAAAGGAAGTGGTAAAATTCTTTGATACGAGTTGGAAGAGACACCTGGAGTTGAAGTTTGACAAGAGACACCGAGACTCTATATCTCGGAAAAATCAATGTTTCAAAGAGTTCTTAACATGGATCCATGGTTTGGACCAAATCTGGGAATGGTGGTCCCATATACCAAGGCATCCAGTACCACCGGATCCTCCATTTGCTGAGTCATCCCACACTGCTGAGGGGGATGACATGGAGGGCTGATTATATCTCCTTGTTGACGGAGATCTTGTATTTTAGTTTATTTTTCTGTTTCGTATTTTTTACTTTGTGTTGGTGTATTTCTCTCTAATGTTTTAATGTGTGCATTATAGTTTCTTCTATATGCCACTATTTGTTCCATTGTGCAGGTTTTTCTTCCTTCTCATGGTCTAATTATTGCTGATGAAAGCAATTCTCTAAATCTGGGAATGGTAGGCTTGCACCTTAGAACTGCAATTCTTCTATCAGGGGAGATATTCTAACTCTTTTAATTTTCTTAGTCATTTTTATAGTTATTTTGTGTGCTATATAAAAAAAGTGTGTTTTGAGCAAATCCCAGGTTTAAATATGCTCATCTTGTTAATGTGCATGGTTGAATTTTGAGGAAATATATTTTATGACATTCTGGAATAACATTGCATAGGCATAATTGGATTGCATGATTGCTCATTTTTCTGAATTAATATTGTGAAATTCTGATATTGTCTTGAGTCTGCATTGATACCATAACTGTGAGGTTTGAGCCTAAACACTAAAATTTTTGTTGAGAGGCCTCACTGTTGTAATACTCTAGAACTTGATCTGTTTCTCTGTTATGCATGTATTGATTGATATGATAAAGACATTTTGTTCTTATTAGCTATTGGCCAAAATAACCCACATGTATGAAATTTTCCCTTTCTAGCATTTTGAGCCTGAACTTATTTCTTGATAAATAACCCGTGGTCTGATTGATGGCTTAGCCTATATCCATGTGACTTACCTTGATTGAGATTGAATCACTGAATGTGTTGAAAATAAAATAAAGAAATTGAGGTAAGCTCCACAAAGGTCAAGTAATTAAGGGATGGAAAATTCATCTATACCTTTATAAAAAAAGAGAGAGAAAGAGAAAAGAAAGCAAGAAAAAGGAAAAGAGTAAAAGGTGGCTAGAAGGAATTAATTCCCGAAATTCTGTGGGAATGTTAGTGGAGCAAAATCATTGAGTTGAATGTGTTAAAAATGAAATAATATTAGTTTTTCAATCTCATTGTTGTTTGAGCTACTTTCCATATATTCCTACCTGTTACCCCGGCCAAGTTACAACCTGTGAAGTCCTTTTGATCAATTGATGCATGTGTTTGATTCTTCATTTTTAAGAATTTTTGCGAATATGATCAAGCATATGGTAGTGTTATAGCTTTGAGTAATTGAGTGCTCATAATACCCTTAAACACTGAGTGTTGAGTGAATATTAATATTATCTGTGTGAGGGGTAATCAATGTAGACTTGTATATTTAAGAAGCTGATGACATTACTGGGAGTTTATGATGTTGGGTCAGGCATGCATGGCATATTGTGTCTGAGAGTGTCTATGGATTGCTATGTTGGATTAATTGAATATTTCCTGGATTGAGTCTTGTACATTGCTGGGGACAACAACATTTAAATCCGGAATGGTTTGATGTGCCTCTGGCAAGTGTGGCTTTTTGTATTAAAATTGATAAGAATTGAGTCATAAAAGAGCAACTTAAATACATATTTTCTAATTATATTGATTCTGTCTTTTCAATAATATTTCTCACCTATTTGTTGTGTTTTTACAGGAAAAAGAAGTGAAAATTATAAAAAGTCTGTTAACGCAAATTCCACACGGGTTTAGAGGAGGACAAGTTCCAGCAACATGGCGCGGAGTGGCGGCACACTGGCGCACACCCGCGCCAGTTTACGGAATTCACAGCGGTGCTTTGCAAGTAGCGCCAAATGGCGCTACTATGGCGCAAACCGGCGCCAAATTCATTAAAGAATTCAATATGGTAGTGGCATGGCGCCAACTAGCGCCAAAACCATGCTAGTTGGCGCCATTTTCAACTAATTCTTCAAGAAACCCATGCTAGATAGTGCCCAAATTGCAAGGAAGAGTGGTGCCAAGTTGCACCCAAAAAGGAGAAGGATGGCGCCAACTAGCGCCACTTTACGAGGATTCGGTTCCGACTTTTTCAATTCAGACAGACACACACACATTCTCAGATCTGGACACTGGAGGAAATGAGGAGAGGAGCTCCGTGGCATTCTTCATCTCGTTCTTGTATTTTTCTTTATCTTTCATTATAGTTTATGTTAAATTTTAGATTAGCGATTATGATGTTGATTGGTTAGATCTTTTTATTGTAGTCAGGGTCACGATCCATATGTGAACCCTTCATACGAAGGATTGATTTATAGTTGTTCGTTTATATAATTATCTTTATCATTACTCTGCGCGAATTTGATATTTTCTTTGTTAGAATTAATCAATCTGATAGTTGGGGATATTTTGAGAATCAAAACCCTAGATAAGAATATTGGGATTTTGATCTCAAAAGGGGATAAGATAACGATCTATATGCGTGGTAGTAATAGACTTTTATCTGATTGCAGATGCTTAAATTATCGCGTTCATTGCTTAAATCTATGAGAAACATTGCAAGGAATTGGGGTTCCTCATGGGATTAAAGGGTTAACCCTACAAGGAATTGAGGGTTAACTATTAGATCTTTCAGATGATAATTTATCTGAGTAATTATATAGATGATTATTGTAAATCAATCCGGAGTAAGAAGCGGGGATCATTCAGTGAACGAATCCTGGCTACAATGCTTTTCTCACATATTTTTAAATCAAATCTCTGTTTTATTTATTTCATAATATAAAAACCCTAAAAAAATTGTTCTTTCTTTTACTTTTAATTTCCATCAAATTGACAATATTTGTAACAAACCCTATTTGAATTCTTCCATTCTTTAAGAGAAAGTTTAATTGAGATTAGATCCCAATCCCTGTGGAGACGAACTTTATTTATCACTTTATTACTTGTGTGATGGGTATACTTGCGGAGAGCATCAGACTCGTACCCAATGCCAAGCATTGACCAGCTAGTTGACAATTCGTCAGGATTTCAGCTACTATCATTTATGGACGCGTACTCTGGGTACAATCAAATCCCTTTACACCCAAATGACCACGAAAAGACTGTCTTCATCTCAGAAAAAGGAATTTTTGCTACAACGTCATGCCTTTTGGCCTCAAAAATGCTGGGGCGACCTATTAAAGGATGATGAACCGATTTTTCCCTGCTCAAATTGGAAGAAACTTAGAAGTCTACATCGACGACATGATCGTCAAGTCAATAAGCATATCGACACACATCGCCGACCTCGGGGAGACCTTCGAGCAGCTAAGAGCTCGCAAGATCAGGCTGAACCCAGCTAAATGCGCTTTTGGGCTACCAGCTAGAAAGTTCCTGGGCTTCATGCTTACCAACCGAGGAATAGAAGTGAATCCTGACAAATGCAAGGCCGTCCTCAAAATGAAGCAGCCGGAGAACAAGAAAGAAGTCCAACAACTCACAGGTCGCCTTGCAGCCCTGACTAGATTTTTGCCCAAATCGGCGGAGAAAGCTTTGCCTTTCTTCAAACTCCTCAAAAAGGAAGCGGAGTTCAGATGGGGGGAAGAATGCAAGAAGGCTTTTGAAAATATCAAGAATTGCCTAGCCACCCCTCCCGTGCTGTCGAAACCAGAGCCCGGAGAAACGTTGATCTTGTACCTATCAGTGGGGGAAGAGGCCATCAGTGCCGCTCTGGTACGGGAAGCTGACAAATCGCAACAGCTGATCTACTTTGTAGGACGGACATTGCAAGGACCATAACTTCGCTACCAGAAGCTGGAGAAGGTTGCATTTTCTTTGCTTACAACGGCAATGAGGCTCTGACCTTATTTCCAAAGTCACCGAGTCATAGTACGAACAAACCAGCCCATCAGGCAAGTGCTTCACAAGCCGGACCTAGTAGAAAGGATGATCAACTGGGCCGTCGAGCTCTCCGAGTTCGACATACTGTACGAACCTCGGCAAGCAATTAAGTCACAAGCATTGGCTGACTTCATCCTGGAGCTAACCCCTTCCAACGAACAAGGAGAAGGGAATGAAGATCTCTGGACAGTATATGTCGATGGATCCTCGAAATCTAAGGGGAGCGGAGCTGGGGTGATCGTTGAAAGCCCAGAAGGAGTGTCCATTGAGCACTCACTTCACTTAGCATTTCCGACCTCGAACAACCAAGCTGAATACGAGGCGTTCATCGCCGGGATAGTACAAGCAAAAGAGCATGGAGCGAAGAAAATAAAAATCGTGAGTGATTCACAGTTGGTTACTTCACAAGTTGAGGGAAAATACCAAGCCAAGGGCCCCCTAATGATGAAGTACCTCCAAAAGGTTAAGGAACTATTGGCCGAGTTTGATGAGGTGGAAATCCAATACATACCTCAAAACGAGAATAGTAGAGCCGACATCCTATCTAAACTTGCGGGCTCAAAGGGTTCGGGCAACCATCGCACTGTGATACAACAGAGCTTCCTAGAGCCGACGTGCATCATGGTGATAACCGAGGCTGAGGATTGGAGGAGGCCAATTGTGGCCTACTTGGAGAAAGGAATCCTGCCAGACGAAACACAAGAGGCTAGAAATCTTGTGAGGAACTCGGCCTGCTTTACCATAGTAGAAGGGAAACTCTATAAAAGGGTTTCTACACGCCCATGCTGAAATGCCCGAGTAAGAATGAGGTCGAATACGTACTGGCCGAGATCCATGAGGGCATAAACGGGCATCACATGGGAGGAAAAGCTCTTGCCAGAAAGGAACTAAGAGCAGGATATTACTGGCCAAATATGGAGGCGGATGCAAAGGAGCATGTTAAAATGTGCGAGCAATGTCAGAAGCATGCGCTGATCCTTCATGCACTCCCTGAAGAGTTGCAAGCTATCACGGCACCATGGCCGTTCTTGAAATGGGGAATGGACCTGCTGGGACCTTTCACCGCGGCTGAAGGACAACTCAAATGGTTGATAGTGGCTTTTGACTACTTCACCAAGTGGATCGAGGATGAACCCCTCACCACCATTACCTCGGCAAGGATACAGAGGTTCTTTGAAAGAAACCTGATTAGCCGATTTGGACTTCCTGCCGAGATCATCACCGATAACTGAACACAGTTTAGTGATAAGAAGTTCCACGAGTTAATGATTGACTTCAAGATCAGACATCGGTTTGCCTCAGTTGAACATCCTCAGACTAACGGACAAGCCGAGTCTGCTAACAAGGTGATCATCAACGGGCTCAAGAAAAGGCTTTTTGAGGCCAAAGGAAACTGGGTAAAACAACTACATCTCATCTTGTGGGGTCACAGGTAGGGGTGAAACTGGGCCGGCCTCCATGGGCCTACGGCTCGGCCTACATTAGGTCAGACTTAACCTAGTATATTTCGTAAAATGGGCCGGGCTTGGGCCTTTGAAAAAGCTTGTTTAATAAAAAGGCCGTAGGCCCACTTTCACAAGGTCTGGCTTATAAGCCTACAGGCCGGCCTATATTGTACTATTTATTTTAAATAAAAAAATAGAGTAACTATGCCTTGAAGAAAAAACAAAAGATATAAATTTAATTAATTTCAATTATTTATAACTTAATTATATTCGATTATATTTTAATAGAAATCTAACTTTATTTCTTATATAAGAGGAACCAACATCTCAACATGTTAGATTGTGTATATGAATATATTAAAAGGTTTTTGGGAGAGGTTATACTTACTATAAGCATCATGATGTGTTTGTTGGATTCATGTTGTTATTTTAATTTACATAGTATGGATTTGTTTGTTGATCTGATGAAATATATGTTTTTTAATTTGAGCATTTTGCTTTTGAAAATGACTTAAATGCAGATTGTATGAGTTTTGTTGTGAATCATGATTCTGCTTGGACGTTGAAATAATGATTTTTGGTTTAGCAACAGAATTTGAGTATTTTGTAAGGTTGATTCATGGTTCTGCTTGGAAGTTAAAAATTAACAGGCTAATGGGCTAGGACAAACCATTCATTTTTTATAAACGGGCCAAGCCAGGCTAACAATTAGACTCATACAAGGCTTAGGCCAGGCCAAATTGAAATTTTATGGCGTAGGCTTGGGCTTTCCGGGACAAAGCTCGGCCCAGCCCAGCCCATTTTCACCCCTAGTCACAAGACAAGCGCCCAATCTGCCAAAGAAGAAACCCCCTTCAAGCTGACATATGGATGCGAGGCCATGATCCCGGTGGAGATCGGCAAGCCGTCCTGGAGGAGGGCGCAGAGGTTACAAGGAACTGAAGGCCAAAACAAGGAAGCACTCTTTGTGGAACTCGACCTATTGGATGAATGCAAGGAGAATGCCAGATACAAGAATATGATGGCAAAGCACCTGGTGACTGCTAGATTCAATAAGAAGGTCAGACCTCAATCATTTGAGAGTGGCTACTTAGTCCTAAGAAGAGCAGACATCGGCAACAAAAATGCCAAAGATGGAAAGCTCGCCGCAAACTGGGAAGGCCCCTATAAGATCAAGGATAATCTCGGCGAATCGTAAGTCGAGTGTGACGAGATCAAACTTGAACCTCGGACAGAAAAATAAGAGAGAAATAAATCAATGATCTCGGGAGGATAAAATTGAAACTCATAAGTTTTAAAGGGACCCAAAGCAGCAATTATTTTCAAACAAAATATAAAAGGGGCTCAAAGGCCCCAAAAGCAAGTTACAAAACAAGGTCGGCATTCCGACCCCTTCGTTTTGCAGCAGAATGAGTGGTGGCCTCGCGAACTCTGGGTTCAGCCTCTTCTTCTTCAGCGGAGTCGGAACTCGGCGTCCCAAGGATGATAACACCATCCCTCACATCATACGAGACCTCCATGCCATAAGTAATAAGGCCAGGGTTTAAAACCTGGGCTTGTGCAATTGCATTATCAAAAGCTTAGACGACGGCATTCACGACCACGACTTTAGCCTCATCAAAATCAGCTTTAGTCTGGTTAAGGTCAGCCTGCGACTTCTGGAGCTGAGCATCCTTGTCCGCCATGGACTTGGAAAAGGTCTCATTCTCAGCACTCAAACCATCCACCTTGGCGGTGGCCAACTCTAAATCTTTCCGAGCCTTATCCAGCTCGGAAGACAATTCTTGAACCTGGATCTCTAGATCGGATTTCGACTTGCCCAACTCTTCCACCTTAGCGGAGAGAGACGAATTGGAAGCAGTGGCTAAGTCCAGATTCTGGAGAAGGTCTTGAAAGATTTGAATCAAAGAGGTGGTCTTCAGAGAGTCCTCCTCCATCCGCGATAACATGAACCTCACAGTATAGGTCAAGCCCGAGTTAATAAAGAGACTCAGAGGAGGCTTCAAAGCGGCTCTAAGGAGGTCAGAAACCCCCGTCCTCCATAACTCCCCAGGCTCTAGGCTGATTAGACTCTTTTGAGGAGTGGCGGGGGGAGCAGGACACAGAGAAGAGGGAGGGGTTTGAACATCAGCCATCACCACCTCAGCGCTTGTCGAGCTGTCGCCAAGTATGGTGTCTATCCATCTCCTCTTTGGAGCCTCGGGCTCAAGGGAAGCAACTTCTTTCGTCTTCCCCTTTGCAGACTTCTTAGGCAGAAACTTCCTGTACTCGGCAGAGGTCATGCTGACTGCAAAAGAGGGTCAAAAATCTAGAATCAAGATACGGTATACAAACTACGACAAGTTTAAATCATAAAAACTCGAAGCACATACCGAGCTCATAAAGGGCATCATCCCCAAACTTATCTACAATCCTACTTAAGTCAATAATGCCGTAGTCATCGACATATTCAATCAGAGCGTGCACCGCCAACCTCTCAGAGTTGGAAAGAGCGGTCAAGGGGGTGGTATAATCCTTGGGACGCCTTCGCTAGTGCTTCTGCGTCCAATACAGCTCGAACCGACATGATATATTTCTGTCGTCCAACAACTCTTTACCAAATCACGGAAGAAAGTCGGAACGAGATGCCACTTTAAAATAGGCATCCTTAAAGCCTTTAAAGGATTGGGAGTACGAAATGAAGATAACCCTACCAGGAGTACCTCGAAGGGTCACCCACCCCTTTCTTTCTCTCGCCTCGGCACCGGTCCGAGCCGTATATACATCAAAAAGAAAGTAGAAGAGAGGAACTGTACAATGCAAGCAGAGGTAAGCGCACACTTGCTCAAAACCTTGGACAAGCCCAGAAATTGGGATGAAGTTGTGAAGGCCCAATCCTAATACGTCGGAGAATGGCCATTTGAAATTCGGTGAACGGAAACCAAATTCTGAGCTTGGTAATCAGGTCTTGGTAGAAATAGAAAAAATAAGGCTCATCCAAGATAGGACCTGTACATACCGGATGATCACCTGCGGGAAGAACGTCAACCCCACTAAGGTCTCCAAAAGGAAGTTGGGCCACGTTGGCCGGCATAAGGACGGACCACAGTTGAAGGATCTCTAGAAGGACCCAATTCTGAACATCAGAATCCCCCATAATTACGTCCCTGGAACACGAAGGAGTAGGGTCAGTACAAAAATCGACCTGATCCGACCACGGATCACCGTGGTCGGACGGTAAGGAGCTTGCACTCCAAGAAAAAGGGATGGAATCGTCAGAACTACTGATGAGATCGACGAAAGGCACCTGATAGAAGCCGAATCGTCGAAACAAGAGGGAACATCTGACATGGGAAAACCCAGCTCGGATCAAGAAAGACTTGAAAAACTATCACTTAACCTAAAAGGAGGAATCTGGCTTAGAACGGACCCCGGACCTGGGGCTACTTGGGATGAAGGTAAAATATAAGATAGGGGAACTGGATCTGGAGATGAGCCCAACCCGAAAGACGAAGGGTTAGGGAATGAGGAGGGAACACTCCTATCAAAATTAAGCTTAGATTGATCACTCCCTCTCCCTCTCCGACTTCTACCTCTCCTACAACGAACACCTCGGGAAGCCCGACGACCTCCTCGGTGACTTCGGAGAAGCTGCTGGAGCTTCTCCTCCTCAGTGTACTCTTTACCATAGAACCAATACTGAACGACTCTAGGAAAATCTTTTATCATTTCCTCGGGTATCTCTCCCCCATCATTTCAGCCAACAGCCGCACCAGAAGAACCAGGAATATCCATTATCCACTTCAGAATGGGGAGTTCAGAAAACACTCCTCCCCAACAAAAATATGAACAAATACTTGAAACAAAAAGTATGAAAAGAAGAAGAAAGATACCTGGTCTTGATAAGGACTGAGAAGAAGGTTAACAAACTCAGAATGCCTTGACAACGAGGAGAGACCCATAAACTCAAAGAAATGCGCCTGAAGGTGCAAGAGAAGGCAGTCGAAAGTAAAAGTCCTCCACCAATTTTCAAACTGGTATTTAAAGGACGAAAAGAGCATGAAGCGTGAAGACGAAGGGGTGTTCCCAAACGGTTGTGGGATGAGGGGCAAAAAAGGGATTTCACCCTGCACGCCCTGCACGCATTCAATGCGTTCAATCATGACCTACGCAAGGCTCAACATAGCATACCCTGCACAATTCACGAACCGCCAATGAGCGCAGAACACGTGGATCACTATAACCGTCACAACAGGCCTGAAATGAAAGGTCAGGGAAATGCGATAAGATCAAACCCCGACCTCCAAGCTCCAATGACGTCCCAAATATAGCAGGTCAGGCATGTGCTCGACTGAGAGTTCTTGAACGAAAATGGAAACATGGCCAAGTCCTTCAACTCGGCCCAGCATGAGGAAGTCGAAGCTCGGATCAAACAATGCCTAAAGGTAGGAAACGAGCTCAGGTAAAATTCGACATGCTAAAGCTCGAATTTGCATACAAGCACCAGGGAAGATCAAGAAGCGTTACGCTAACGATCTCGGCAAAAGCAGTCCCAAGCTAGAGAAGGGATATCAGAGTGGGAGGAAACTCGAACCCAAGACCAATAATCGTGAGCAAACCAGATCTAAGATGATGCAGAAGCACCTCGGCATTCCGAGCCTCGGAACACCGAGCTGGGGGACAACTGTTATGGATATGAATATCATATCCCAACTACCTGACAGAGAATCTACTAAGAGATAGATTCTTAAGCATCTCAACAGCTCTAAACAATTACAGCTTTAAACAGCTACAGGGCACAAAATAAGGATCAGATCCAAACAGAAAGGGAGTTACATCCTACTAAGTGGGGGAGCTCAGAGGGACCTAGCCTAGGAAGGTAATCCTATAAATAAGAGCTTAAGAACCCAAGGTAAACACTTTTGACTTATTACCTAATACTGCCCAAATTGTGCACACACCATTCCTTGGCTATAAGCCTATTGCTTGTGCACAGTGATTGAGACATCGGCTATAAGTCTAGTATACAGTTGATATACACAATCTCTGAGCGCATACCATACGGTATAGCAATACGGTCTATCCAGGACCGAACATATATAATCGAGAAAGATTCCTGTAATTCCGTAACCATTTTCTAGTCCTATAAGTCTTACTAATATGTAAGGATATGTGACTGGAGACGTCCGAGGATCAAACATGCGAGAGAGTAAGAAAAAATCATATATAAAAAATCCAATGACAAGTATGGGTGTTAACGGGCCGAGCCGAGCCGAGCTTTGATCTTAACGGGTCAAGCCTGTATTTAAACGTGTCCGATTGGCCTTAGCCTGTTACCTGTCACGAATATAATATTGGCCTGTGGCCTGGTTTATTTACAAAAAAAAGCCTGTGTGAAGCCTGTCTTAGCCTGTTAGCATGTTAAAGAATACAAATAAGAGA
Source organism: Gastrolobium villosum (assembly GCA_032173675.1). Lineage (NCBI taxonomy): Eukaryota > Viridiplantae > Streptophyta > Magnoliopsida > Fabales > Fabaceae > Gastrolobium > Gastrolobium villosum. The sequence goes on from JAVKPL010004142.1 coordinate 181,271, forward strand.
ACAAAATTCCACAAAAAATCAATTTCCAGATAGAAACCTTAGCTTCCAATTTGCAGCAATAATTTACAAAGTCTACAATAAATAAATAAAAATTAAAGTGAGAGAAGGTAGATAACAAGTTATATTATCTTAGCCCATTATAAAAAAAGTGCCAACAAAAATAAAAAATAAAAAAAATAAATTGACACAAACAAGCAGTGCACAGTGGAACGAATGAGTTTTTGTGGGTTTGTTTGTGTGAAGGAGGATGAAGGATAATATAGAACAACACTAGTAATTCCATAAATATACATAAATTCAATATATATCCAAATAGCATAATATAGAATAAAATCTTTCAAAAAGTCTGTTAAACCAATAAAATGGGGTGAAACAAATTGATGAGAGAGAGTTATTACAAGTAGTATAAAAAATATAAATAAATATTTATAGACTAGGCTAGCCTGGGAGGCTCTAAGGCCGAGCTTATGAATTAGAGCCTGAGGTCTTTTTATTAAACGAGCTTTTATACAAGTCCTAGCCTGGTTCCAACACGCATAAAATGTAACACCCCGTTCTAGAACCGGTTTGTTAACATCAACATGGTATAAAGCGCAATATTTTTAATTAGTTAAACGCGGAAGCTTGTTTTATAATTCACGATTAGTCTTAACATAAAAACGTAAATAAATTTTTTCTTTCTTATATATTTCAATTAGCTAATTATTTCTTGTTCAATTGAAACTACTTGATACCCTCTTGCATCTCACATCCTTTTTAAAATAAATCTGACCCTGAAAGATCTCTGACTCGTTTACCACCCCTAAGTAGGCCTATATGAGTCGGTCCAAAACATATGTAATACATGCAATTTATAAATTGAGTTTTTTTTTTTTTTAACCTTTTCAAATTACATTTTATAGTGAAAACTAGTGTAGTTTCTTTTTAACTATATAAAAAAAACAGTTGTAAAGCTCAGTTGATTTAGAAAAAGAAAATCACATTTTTAATTAAAAATCGTATATAATTTCTTAGGGTAGAACTCATCTGCATTGCCAGACAAAATCAAACATTGGAAACCTGTTCAGAAAATTAGCATCCCACATTACTGCCCCTTCTCTTGACTTATATGGTGTGATAGCCCTGTGATTGTTCTTGACAGACAAAGGTTTTGAATCACCTGCATTTATGCGGGGAATCGTTGCCGTCATCCTAATAAATGAGGTTTCATTTTTATCATGTCGTTGAAAAAAAAATATTTAGTGAAAAAAAAAAATAACTATGTATACTACATAATTGTAGGGTTTAGTGTTTGTCATTTAAAATGACACAACTTTGTGTCATTTTTAATGAAATTACATCGTTTTGGTGCGTTTTTTCATTTTCTCTAATTTATAAAATTGGAAATAAAAAGTAAATGGAGGAGAGAGAATGTAAAACTTACCAAAATGACGTAATTTCATTAAAAATGACATAATTTTATGTCATTTAAAATGACAAATATTTTTCCCATAATTGTAATGGTAAAATTATTATTTTTTCTTTTCACCATATCAGTTGACAATATATGAGAAGAGTGAAAAAAATAAGTTTAATATCACCCATAATACATAGTTATCTTTTTCATAATTTTTTTTCTTTTCCATCAACATAAGTGAATGATTTCCAATAAAGTAATAATTTCCCTTACAAAAGACTTTATTATACCATAATAAGTTTTTTGTGCATTAAAGAACGAGTAATTTTACATTTAAACAAAATATAAATTAATAAATATTTCCAAAATTGATTCAAATAAAATTTTGGAAATGTAAATTTAAAATATTGAAAATTATAAAAAATATATGTATAATCAATTTAAATTTATAAAATAATATATACTATTCTTCATAATTTTTTTTTAAAACTTTAAAAATAATAAAAGGATTATAAATTGATATATAAAAATAGTTAAAAGTAATTTATTTGTCAACGAGATTAGGAAACAAATGTGAACTTACGTGAAGCTGCTGAACCAAGCCAGCTACACAACAGCTGCGGGTTTGTATAGACAAAAGTCAAATTCAACTAAACTAGCTGCGGCAGCTATTTAACATTCACCCACACTACTTTTAGAGAAAACTCAAAAGATTAAAATTGATTTCCTTTTGTATATATTTTTTTGTTTTTATTTTCCAAAGCTTTGAACACAAATCCTCCGGGAAATATTTTTTATACTCCAGGACTATTCAATGATTTTGTGCTTCCTCTCACATTATCAATTTTTTATTTTCCTTTTTATCCTTTCTATTTTTTTTTTACCCTTCCATTTACAGTAAGGGACCACCGAAAGATCGATGATCCCGGATCACAATAAATAATCTCCTGCAGAGATGTTCGAGAATTGGTGATGGAAGACGGATGAAAAGTTAATTGCACATTAATTAAAGGGAAAAAAGTTTGTGATGTTACTTTAGATAATTTTATCTAATACTCATCGAAATAATGTCATTTTGAGGTTGAAAAATTAAAAAATTAGAATGATAAAGACTATTATAATCCTAAAATAAATTAAAATTATAAAAATACCATGATTTCCATTACAAAATGACATTATTTCGATAAACATTAGATAAAGTTTTTAGAAAAAACAATCCCTTAAATAAAAATGAAATAAGTAAAAATTATGTAAGTAAAGGCATTCATGATCGGCACAATTACCTATGCGTTTGGGTTTAAATTATTTGTCAAAATGTCAAGGCATTGCAAACTATCGATATGCCATATTTATAATCTCGCCCTGGCAGAATACTAGTTATACGTGACAGAACCAGTTCTGTCAGGCGGCAGGAGTGAATTTATAGTGGGACCACAGTATATCGGGCAGGAGGAGGGATGCGGTGAAAGTAAGAGAGAAAAAGTTAAGGAGAGAGAAAAGAGAAAAAGTTGAGTAGAGAGAAGAGAATAAATAAATAAATAAATAAATAATACATGTATCAATTTTTGAGTAGAAAAATCACGATAGTTCAGGAACATATTAAAAAATTTCCACGTGGCTAAATACTAGTCATACGTCTAAAATTTTATTTATATCATTTCATTCTACATAAATTGAATTAAACTAGTATTACTATTTTATTATAAAATTGAGAATTATCATTAAATTAACTCAATTAAATAATAATTAACAATAAATGATTTTTATTTGTGCAATGATCTTTTAAAATTACCTTTATTGTTAATAATAGAAATTTGACTACTTTTTTCTTTGCTCAAGGATTGAAACTTTTGGAAGAACACGAAAAAATATCAATTGTCAAATTGCTATTGTTAAAAATATATTTAATTCTTTTGGAATTTGCAAGAAATTTAACAGATTGGGTCAGATAAATTAGAATTTTGTATAGTGTTAAATAATATTTGACATATAAAATTTCTTAAAATTAATATTAAACTAATACTAATTTTTAATGTAATATCAAAATAACAATGTTGACTTGTTTTCAATTTAATAAAAAAAAAATTACATGTTAGCATTCTTTTTCAGTAACTTAGGAAAAAAAATAAAATATAATTATCAAATTGACATTATTAACAATAAATTTGACATTTTTAAATATACTGGATTTGAAAAATCATTAGATAAATATTAGAAGGTAAAAAAGATAAAATGAAAAATATTGATTTCATTAATTGGTGAATTATCCGTACATATGAGCTCTTATGTAGAAGAGCGTGAGGAGAGAAAATAGAAAGATCTAAAATATCTTTTACCAAAAAAAAGAGAAAGATCTGTTAGCTCTCTCAAAGATCAATTTTTGTGTTCATAAATTTGAACGTAGACCTTACTTTAATAAAATTATATATATACATATATATATATATACATACATATATACATATATATACATATATATATATATATATCACTTGAACTAATCTTTTAGTTTCTTGGGGGTTTTTTTGGTTTTTATTGTTGTTGTTGCAGTTATTGTATATAAGTTAGGGTTCATTTTTTCTGCAGTTACTGCATATAAGTTATCTGCAGTACGCCCAATGCGACGTCGTTTTGGGATGGAAATTATGGTATTTTTGTAATTTTGATTTATTTCAGGGTCCTAATAGTCTTTATATTTATAATTCTTTAAGATTTCAATACCAAAACAACGTCATTTTGGGAATAAATGCAGATAACTTATCTGCATTAACTGCAGAAACATTTTTCCCTATAAGTTATCTGTCGTAAACTCAATACAACATTATTTTGGGACAAAAATTATGGTATTTTTATAATTTTAATTTATTTCAAGGTTATTTTAGTCTTTATAATTATAATTTTTTAATTTTATAATCTACGTAGTTTTGGAAATAATTGTAATTAATGCATGTAAGCAGAAATAGTTTTCTGTTTTTTTTTATTGTGTCTCAAACGTACGTTCGGTTGAATTGAACCGAGTGAATCAAGTTGTAGTAGATTTTAATTAAACGAGAAAAAATGATGGAGCATGGACGTCACAGAGCGGGTCCACAAGAATGCCCCTCTTTTTTCTAACCATTTCTTTGATTGCATTCGATTTCTAACAGGCAGGTATAGCGAAGAATAACATAACATAGATAGGATATACGAATCAAATACACGTATTTGAAAAGAAAAAATATTAAAAATTAAAAGAAAAATAAAACAATATTTGTAAGCTTCATCAGGAAGTGCCTTCCATCCCACGGATCTTTCACCGTAATATATGAGCTGTGTGCAGACGCTCCCCTCTATTTAAGCACACCATCTTCTCTTCTTTTTACTTTCTTTTTTAAAAAAAAAAACTCTTTCAATTATTCTTCTTTCATCACTCGCTTTGTCTATTTGCCTGAAGTTGCTTATAAGCTTGTTCTTCAATACGGGATTTGTTTATATATATAAGTTATAATCCATCAAACCCATATTTGTTTCTTGTATAAGAATTTTGTTGATAGAGCCTTTGGTCATGGAAGAACCGGTTGTTGTGAACAAAGGAGAAGAACCTCTGAATTTGCCTCCCGGTTTCAGGTTTCACCCTACGGATGAAGAGATCATAACTTGTTATCTGATAGAAAAAGTGATGAATAGCAGTTTCAGTGCAATTGCTATTGGTGAAGCTGATTTGAACAAGTGTGAGCCTTGGGACTTACCAAGTAAGTCTATTTTTATTTCTTTTTTTCCCTTTGGTTTTGAAACTTAGATGATGATTATTGTTGTTATCATGATTATTCATTGATCTGGATTAATATTTTCTTTTTGTAGATTTTAACCATATGAATATATAATAATTATGCAGAGAAAGCCAAGATGGGGGAGAAAGATTGGTACTTCTTTTGTCTAAGAGATAGGAAGTATCCAACAGGCATGAGAACCAATAGAGCAACAGAATCAGGGTACTGGAAGGCCACTGGAAAAGATAAGGAGATTTTTAAAGGCAAAGGTAACTTGGTTGGGATGAAGAAGACCCTTGTGTTCTATAGAGGGAGAGCTCCAAAGGGGGAAAAATCTAATTGGGTCATGCATGAATTCAGATTGGAAGGCAAATTTGCAAGTCACAACCTCCCTAAGACTGCAAAGGTACCCTCCATCTCTCTCTATCTTTTTTTATATATATTTTTTCACCATTTTTCTATGGATTCCAAAGAAATAATCTTTTTACAAATATACAAGATAAGAGAATAAAACTGCGTATAAAGATTATCTTCACCTCTGCCGTCGTTAGTTGGGATTTAACGGGAGTAATTTTCTCTGAATTTCGTGAGAGGAAAAAGATTGAGATTTTAATCATGGATTTTCTCATCAATATCCATAACTTTTATATATCACTTTTAGAAAGCACCTTTTTGTATTGTTTTGAGATTTATTTTTATTTTTTTTTCATATGGTACTCTAATCATACCTTTGGCTTTATTTAGTTTAATTGTAAAGAATCTAACAGTTATTTTAATTTCTTGGGATGCTTAATATTATTGCAGGATGAATGGGTTGTCTCCAAGATATTTCACAAGAACACAGATGTTAAAAAAACCCCAATTCCTGGCCTTTGGAGGATGAACTCATTTGGGGATGATCTTGTGGATTTTTCTTCACTCCCACCTCTTGTGGATCCTCCTTACAACCACACCACCAATAAGCCTTCAAGTTACATTGACAATGACTTCAAATGCACTAACCAGCCATCATCATCAACTAAATCAACACCATCTTACAGCTACTATAACATTCCCAGCTTTTTCACCACCACCAACAACAACATAAACCAGATGCTGATCAAACCAGAAGATCACAGAAGCTATGAGACCAACCAAGGGAATTTCAGTATTCCAATGGGAAGCACCCTTTCTCAGCATAACATGCTCTCAGATTATTATATACACCAAGGAAAGAACATTTCCATGCCTAGTGTTGCAGCAGGTTCAGGTTTTTGGAGCAACAATGATCCTGTTATTTCTGGAGCATTGAACAAACAGTGCAAGATGGAGCAATTCTCTGCCAACCAATCTGTGGTGAGTGTCTCGCAGGACACATGCATGAGCAATGACAGAAACACTGACACATCCTCAGTGGTTTCGAAGCTAGACATGGGAAGGAATAGAACATTGTATGAAGATCTTGAGGGTCCTTCTTCAGTTGCTCCCCTCTCTGATTTGGAATGCCTTTGGGATGATTATTGAAGAATAAGAGATAAACATGATGAAGAGACAAAGAAAGTTTGGTTTTTAATAATATTTTAGGATCATTTATATGTATTGATTACATCACATATATATCTTCTGATTTTAGACACTCGTATAAATATTATTAGACATTGAAGTTCTTGGATACACATATGCTGTATAGATTTATGATTATCCAGGCTCTTTTTAAGTTAGGTTTTCATTCCTAGATCATATACCAACGAGAAGGATTTGATTGTACTCATGTACATTTTTTCTTTTGTCATATTTGTTGGGTTTGTTCTATTCATTTCTTCTTTAATTTTTTTTTTTCAGCTGCTTTGTATAATTCAAAATTGTTTGCAATAAACCGTGTTGAATACTTTAGAGAACTATTATCATCCATTTATTCTTCTTGATATTCCAAACAATTTTAATCTAGATGTGGGACTCATTTCAAACCATTCAATTCTATTTGCTGACAATGTATACTTAATTTAAGGCTGTGTGGAATATATCTTCGTGACATCCCACCAAGAGTGGGAAGCATTAATTCCCAAGAAGAAATGTGCAATGGTTTTTTCAACTTTGGAATTTAAAGGTTGTGGCTACCTCGCTAGTGCCTCCCACTAAGACATGACTATTGTTGCCCTTTTAAAGTTTCAAGTACACCCCGCAAGATACGATGCTTCGGATCACTCCCATAAAATTTTGTATGCTCTTAATATAGAATGTAGTACATAGCAAAAGTCAAGTGATCTAGCATGTACTTCATTCAAATTAGTAACTGTTACAAATGTTAATAGTTCAAATAATTACACATTACAAAAAGAATAAAAAAAGCAACACTTGGTACTATTAATTGAATTATTAATTAAATTATAAGGAAAATAATGAAAAATATTTAAATTGTTAATGTTAGCCAGAGTGAATAACTACTGAATATGCTGACAGAAATATGAGTGAGCACTAATCAATCAAGTTGACGAAGCACGTGAAAAATTCCCTGAACCTGTGCAGAAGATTCCTCTAAAAAGGAGAATTTTAAAAATATTAAAAGGCATAGACTATGGGTTTTATAATTCTCATTTAACATGAGAATTGAAATCTTTCTACACAACCTTCGATTTCCATGTTGACGTGGGTCCTACACATAATTTTTTCAAACATATGGGTCCCACATGCTTTTTATCTATCCAACATGAAATTTCAATTCTCATGTTAGATGATAATTATAAAACCCATTGACTATAGAGGCTCGTACTAATAATTAGGAACTGTTTTTGTGAGACGACAACATCAACAACAATGGTGGGTTTCTTGACTGCCGCATGAATCTTATGTCCAAAGAAACCTAGTAGTCATCACATGCCTACCTACCCAAATACTACACAGGTTGAGCTGTTTTCTATTAAACGGTGTGCTTTGTTTCTTTCTTTCTTTTCTATGCCTTTTTTCAGGCATTTTTGCAAAATATACATGTTTCGTGAACATACGCATAACATAAATGTCTTGTGGGTACGAATGTACCTTGCTCAAGCTATCTATCAATGACCATATACTTCATTTCTATGCGTGCATTTAAACGTGTGTACGTGTCTTGTTTTTACTTTTTTTTCCCTTCTTTTGTCAATTTTTGTGTAGGTGTCGCGTAGGCACATAATCATGCCTAAAGAGATAACACCATAGGAATAGACTAAAACTAGAAAATACATGTGAGTGTGCAAAAAAGAAAGGGATAAGAATGAAGAATTTAAAAAAGTAATTTGGTAAAAGGGGTATGATATAGATCATAGATGGTATAGATAATGGGATATATAGCAAGAACGGTGGAGTTGGCCAAGGAATGGGGTTGGAGTAAGAGCATGCTATCGGATATTGGAAGAAAAGTAAGGTTCATCAATCTAGTGAGAATTGGAAATTTTGGTTTTTGAATTGATAAAATGGAAAATATGTTAAGTGCACATTCCTTTCCATTCAAAGCAAAGTTTCATTGTGGTTTTATGCTTGCGGGAAACTTAACCGGCTTTATATATATATATGGATGTTACTTCTTTGGCTTCTTTTGTTTTAATGCACTACTAATTAATCGATCTTGATGCTTTTTGTTTTTTTTTTTCTTTTATAATTTCATGAGAAAAAAGGAGTGACAAAACTAGAAAGGTTGAAAAGTGATTTAAGGAAGCAAAGGAAGAAAGAGAACAATACTTATCCATCTTAAAAAAAAAAAAATGAGGAGAGAGAGAGAGAATAAATGGAAAATGGAAGCAGTACATATATACATGCTTGTTTACAAATCTAAAAACCCTGATTTGTTGCATGAAAACATGGGCAGAAGGTTGATGTTGGTGGCTCACCAACCAATGAGGAGCTTCCATCAAATTATCATCAGTGTCACAATGAAAACGATATCGCTAGCTATAACCTCATCCTATGTGTCACCTTTTTCTAAATTTTATGTTCATTCATTCGACCAGGCTCATCATGGATCAGAGATTAGCCTTCCATCAATAGTATTTTGCTTTCCTTTTTCTTCTCTTTCTATGATTATTATTATTTTTTATATTCTTAATGCTTTATCTCTATTTGATTTTAAAATTTGTAATCACGAGTAGACCCCTTTCAGATGTATCTGTAGAATATCTTTTGTATATGAAAACAACGGAATATTGATGCCTTTACCTAATTAAAAAACACATATATAGGTAGGTGTTGGAAAATGGGTTCGCCCGTCCCGCCCTGTCACCAATCCGTCAAAAGTGGATTGGCCCGTCCCTCCCCGCTATTTGAATTTAGGTTAAAAATCCCAATCCGCCCCATTTTATGGTGGGTTGGCGAATCAACCCATTTAAAAAATATAAAATAAAAAATAAATTATATTTTATAAATATTATAATATTACTTATTTTCATATCACATTTTCCTTATTTTTTTCAATCTTAACTGTAAATGTATGCTAATATGTAGTTAGATATTCTTTACAAACTTGTTTTTATCTCTATACATAAATTATCTTTGTCATAAATAAAATTTTTCTTCTATATTTTTTCTAGAGAGTACTAAGATAACAAAAAATTAGATATCACAAAAGTTTAAAAACAAATAAAAAATTACATAATAGTAAAAAAAAAAAAATTGACCCGGCGGGCCAACCCGCCGCTAACCTGTTTTGATTCACAACCCAACGGGGTAAGTTGAGGCGAGTTGAAATATGTAACCCAACCCGTCCCATTTTGGCGGGTTGACGGATTGACCCATCGAGTTCAACCCATATTGCCACCTCTACACATAGGTATGCTTATTAGGTGTTGGATAAAATTCTTTGACCATTCAATTCCTAGTATCTTACTTGATTTTACCTTCAATAAATAAAAAATGGGGATGCCGCGACATACGCGTCACATGCTACCAATAAAAGGTGCTTAGACTTATGGGTAGGGATATACATGGGTCGAATCGAACCGGATTTTTAAAAAAATTAAACCGAATTGATTTAAATGGTTCGGTTCAAAAGTGGTTTGGTTCGGTTCAAAAGTGGTTCAGTTTGGAAGTGGTTCGATTCGATTCAGAAGTGGTTCGGTTCGGAACCGGTTCAGATCGACCCTCTATTGAAAAGAAAAGAAAAATTAAAAAATTAAAAAATTAAAAAATAAAGTTATAAAAATTAATTTGGTTTGGTTTGAAAATGGTTCGATTCGGTTCAGTTCGGAAGCGGTTCGGTTCTTAAACCGGTTCGGTTCTTAAATCGATTCTAAAAACTGGTTTGGTTCATGAACTGATTTTTTAAAAACCGGTTCGGTTCATGAACGAGTCTTAAAAACAGGTTATTTTATGGAGCGGTTCAGTTCAGTACATGGTTCGACCAAATTTTTTGGTTATTTTGCACGTCCCTACTCATAGGGATGTAAATGGATTAACTATAGGGATCTACTATCTAGCTTACATCAGGTTAGACTCGGCCTATTAAAAGTAGTCAAGTAAAATATGCCTAGGCTTTTAAAAAAGCCTATTTAGAAAATAGGCCATAAACTTTCTTTTATATGTTGTGTCTATAAGCCTACAGATCATTTATATCTTATTATTTATTTTAAATAAAATTATTATTTTAATAATTTTAAAAATTAAAATAATATTATTTTAATTATTGAATGCTTAATATGTTTAAACAGGCTAACAGGTTTAGGCTTTCATTTTTTAAATATAGGTCAAGCCAAATTTATAATTTGACCAGGCTAACAGACCAGGTTAGACTTAAAATATTTTACACAGGCCTAAGCTATTTAAGTCAAAGCCTAGTCTAGCCTAACCTATTTATACCCCTACTCATGTATAACACACAATATACATATTGTTTTCTGGGCTTTTTGACCCTTTTACCCTTCATTAATTAATTAATAACCATTTTGCCACTTATTCAAGACTATCTACCAATCTGCCCTTCTTTAATCGATTAACTTGAAGATTTTATCGATTAAATGGTCAAAACTGACAAAAAAAGTTGATTTGAAAATTTAATCGATTAAATCTCCTTTATAGTCGATTAAATATTCAACTTCGTTCCTGTTGCACCATTGTCAAAATACCTATTAAATCTTCAAGTGCTATATTTGGAGGCAGATGCTAGAGCTACAGCCTGCGCCCACACCTTGAGCCGAGCCTTCACATCTCGTGGATCGTCACCTATATTACAAAATTTGGGAACAAACAACTTGAATAGAGAGATCCATTCATTTCTTTTGCTCACTATGGTATACAAGTTAACATATATAGAAAAAAAAATATTGAAATGGTTGACTGGTATCTTGTTAGATTTGGCTTTAGCTACTACAAGCAGAAAGGCAACAGCATTTAATTACCATCAGTTTTTTTTAGTAAGGACCATATGTGATAATAACCCAATTTGGAGGCAGGGGCAGGAACATATATATAGATAGATAGATAAAACATACATACCAGGACTAGAGATGCGCATATTGGCGATGGGTGAATTGCCACCACTGCTAGTGTCGAGTGTTGAATTGGAGAATGAGAGATGAGAGATGAGCATATTGGCGATGGGCGCAGGCTGTAGCTCTAGTATCTTAATTTTATAGAATGAACAACAGTAACGAAATTGAAGATTTAATCGACAAGGGAGATTTAATCGATTAAATCTTCAAGTCAATCTTTTTTTTATCAATTTTGACCATTTAATTGATTAAATCTTTAAGTTAATCGATTAAAGAGGGACAGATTGATATATAGTTTCGAATAAAGGACAAAATGGTTATTAATTAATTAATTAATGAAGGGTAAAATGATAAAAAAAAAAAGCCTTATTTTCTGCCTTTATCTCTTCTATTTATAGACTTTTCATGATGACCTGAAATTTCATGATGACATGAAGAAGTTAACATTAACATATATATAATATTGGAATTAAGTATATCTCTGGTTATTAATTATGAAAAATCTTGACATGCAGTCATCTTATATGGGAATGTTGCTCATGATGCCAATAATGTAGGAAAATGATTTCTTTAAAGTGATCGAGTTTGTTTTTGAATAAAATAAGTAAGGAAATATTCACTTTAAAATCATTTAGTTAATTAAAAAGATGTCATAATTTATAATAAATTTAAGAGTGAATATATCCCAATCGGTAGGGGTGGCAATACGTGTCAACCCGACACGACCCGCGATCGACACGTAAAAAACTTGACACGACACGGCACGGCACGTTTTGTAAACGGGTCAAAAAACACGAACCCGGACACGGCCCGCTGCGGGTCACGGGTCGACACGACACGACCCGCGAAATTGAATTTTGTTTAAAAAATGCAATTTTTTGAAATTAAATGCAATAGAAAAATGAAAAATAAGCTAGCTTCTGATTTATGAGATTTTTTGTTCCTTCTATGTAAATGACACAAATATTCTCAATAACTATATTCTCCTATTATCTATTTGTTGTGACACAAATATGCACATAAAGTAAATAATAATAATAATAATAACATACATAATAAACCAAAATCAAATAAAAAAGAAAAATAAAAAACATGATGAGTTCAATTTCATGAATTGTCATCCATCTAAAAAACATCGACATAAAACAAGTTCATGGCTAGTGAAAAGTACAAACTCATCAAAATAAAATTATACAATAAATATTCTAAATTATACACAAATTCCATTAAACACTAGTTTATGAATCAAGTTCATTTTAGGGTTCCTCCACCATCAAGTCCTTCATCAAGTCCTCAGTTAAATCTTCCACAGGTACAATTTCACCATCTATTATAAAACAAGTAATACAAATAATTAGAGCAAAAAATTATATAGCCAAAGACATCATCACAACCATAAATAAGATAAAAATATTACCAATTGCTCCATAAAGCCAATCTCTAGTGCAAATTAAAGCCTCCACTGCATCATGTGAGAGAGAACTTCTATATTGGTCTAGAACTCTTCCCCCAACACTGAAAGCACTTTCAGAAGCAACACTAGAGATGGGTATGCCAAAGATATCTCTGGCCATTAAAGCTACTTGTGGATACCTGTATTGATTACCCTTCCAATATGCTAATACATCTAATTTGAGCTTTGCATCAACCCTTGGCTCCTCTAGGTATAGCTCAAGTTGTGACTTTAGGGGCCCAGTACCAACATTAGAAGACATGAATTCCTAATAAAATTAAACAAAAAAACAAACACAAATTAAGCTAAGTTAAAGTAAAAAGAAAAAAAGAAATAAAGCAACAAATAAAATATAAGGTGATATAATAATACGTCAACTTACATTTAAGACATCATCATCAACCTCTGAGAATGAAGCTAAGCGTTGCACTTGCACCTCCTGTATGTTGTGTTGAGGAAGATATTGAAGAAGGGTCAGGTCCATGCTTTGTATACTCATTAAACAACTTGAACAACTGGCTATTCACCTTTCCAGTTTCTTGGATTGCAGAAGTTCCATCAAACAACTTTCCATAACAGAATTCAATAAAATTCATCTTATACCTAGGGTCCAAAACGCATGCTATGGCCAAGACCGTACTATATTGGGACCAATACTTGTTGAATTTATTGAACATCTTTGTAGCCATCTCCCTAATATAATCATCATCACTATGAAAAGCATTGTGTAATGTCAAGTGTGCTTTAAATAAGTTGGGAAAATATAGATTAGCCGTTGCATACTTAGTGCCAGAGAATATACAAGTAATTTCATAAAAAACCTGAAGAAACTTGTTGATCTTTTCAATCCTTTCCCATTCTTCTAAAGATGGACAATGCTTATAGTTAGAATCAGTCAATCTAAGATGCGCAAAAGCACGTCTATAATACAAAGCACTGTTAAGCATGATAAATGTTGAATTCCACCTAGTAGGAACATCTTGCCTCAAACCCTTCTTAGAAAAAATCGAACTTTGAGTGACACAGTCAAAAAACTTTTCTTTCCTACCTTGTGAACCCCTCACATATTTAATACTTTCCCTCACTTTTATAATTGAAGTGTCAACCTCTTTCAAACCATCCTGAACAATCAAATTTAGAACATGAGCACAACAACGCAGATGGAAAAATTTTCCAGCACACAAAAGTCCATCATTAAGCCTTAATTGACCACTCAAGAACTCAACACATGAATCATTTGCAGATGCATTGTCCAATGTAATTGCAAATATCTTCTTTTCTAAGCCCCATTCTATTAAAAAAGTGTGTATTTTTTCAGCCAAGGAAATCCCATTATGAGGAGGAGGCATATGACTAAAATTCAAAACTCTTTTGTGGATTTGCCAATTACGATCCACAAAATGTGCTGTCAAACAAATAAAACCATCTGTGTTTATAGAAGTCCACAAGTCACTAGTTAAACTTACCCTACTTGAGTTTCCCTTCAACAAAGCATGCAATCTTTCTTTCTCTTTCTGATACATTTTCAGACAGTCAGCCCTCACAGTGTTCCTAGTGATTAGATTTAAATCTCCTCGCAAGAACAGAAGTAAATTCTTGATTCCTGGCAATTCAGCAAACTGAAATGGAAGGTCATGCATAATAATTGCTTGAACCAACAACTCTCTAAATCTATCATAAATAAATCTAGGACAAACAGATACACTGTTACTAGAAGTAGAAAGCATGCACTGTCCAATATCTCTGCTATCCCTTTTAACACACTTATCTATATGCCTTCTCATGTTACCAGTTCCATGGCTAGAGTCTGATATATATGTCGTTCCACAATGTTTGCACTTGCAGTGGTCTTTCTCACCATCTGTGGTTGCTGGAATATAATCAAAATGGTTCCATACTTGTGATGTGAACTTCTTCCTTTTCTTTGCTGGACCTGCAACATCTAAATCACCAACACTGTCAAATCCCTCATCCAAAAGAGTGTTAAGCTCAGAGTCACCAACATCCAGCTCTTCCTCTCCCTCTTCCATTTTGTAGAAACTAGTTCTCACCAACTTAGAAATATCTGGGTACATGAAAAATAATATTTTAAATATTTATGCCAACAGATAAAAAACTTAAATAAAAAATCAGCTATATACGGAATTGTAATGTAAAACTACCAGTGCTGGCACACACACTTGGAGATAAAAATATTTGAATACAATGAACTAGTGGCAGGGCAATGGAGCTAGCTAAAGAGTGACCTTTTAGAAAGTTCAAGGAATCTTCTTTGCCATGCTTGCAAAGTCAAACTTCAGTTGCTACATGTAAAAATGAAATATATATTACAGAAAGCTTGTAGTATATCACTTGTACTGTCATAAAACAGATATAACATTATAACCTAGTGTGAGTGAGTAATTATCCAGTGGAGTGAGTATTTATTCAAAAAAACTAACTGATCACCCACAAATCAAAAACAAATCTTCCAAAATTAATTGAGTTTTATGATGCCTCTGGGCATGGCAGCATGGTAATATATACAAGTCTTCCAGACAAATCCAAAACAAATCTTCCAGACAATAACTTTTGGTCCACAAACCTTAAGCAGGAAACATAAGTCTCAATGACCAATAAAAATATATACAAGTGATGTGAATATACCAGTAAGAAAGCAATCAAGTTGATGAGTTGGTTGATGAGTTGGAACAGCAATCAAGCAGATATCCCTGAAACAGCAATCAAGCAAGAAGCTAGCTTTTTCCCCTGAAACAGCAATCAAGCAAGAAGCTAGTTGGAACAGCAATCAAGCAGATATCCCTGGAATAGCAATCAAGAAAGCAATCAAGCAAATAGCTAGCTTTTTCCCCTGAAACAGCAATTGGGCAAAAAATAACAAACCTATAAGCAGATATCCCTAACCAACAAAGTGATGAGTTGGAACAAAAATCAAAACAACTTATATTGAAGACATCCCAAAAGTCAGAAGTAAGTTATACTTCAAGTAATGAAATTGAAACAATACATCACTAGAGTGGTTGAACATATAACATCATCTTATAGCATCTTTGGCCTCATCCATCAATTGTGAGGGGGAGAGGAATGAAGAAGAACTTACTGGAGGGCTGGAGCTGAACGGCGACGCTGGAGGGCTGGAGCTGAACGGCGTTGCTGGAGGGCTGGAGCTGAACGGCGACGCTGGAGGGCTGGAGCTGAAGGGGAGTGAAAGAGAAGAACGGCTTGTGATTTAGGAATGGGATGAGTAAACGGTAAACCTAAAGGCTAACGCATACCATCTAGGTAAATTTACTAAATCACCCTTTATGCGGGTTGACACGTGAAACCCGCGGGTCAACACGTGACCCGGCACGAAACTAAACGGGTCATTTTTTAAGACCCGGACACGGCCCGTCCTAACCCGCGGGTTGACACGACACGTGATTTGGCGGGTCGGGTCACGGGTCAACCCGCGGGTCAATACCTGTATTGCCACCCCTACCAATCGGGATCTAGACAGAACGACAACCAAATAAAATAAAATGGAGTTGTCACTGATTTTATTGAAATCATGAAAAATAAAAAAGTCCTACTAATTAGCTATTCTTAAAAATTAGGATTCAGATTCGGGAGTTTTAATTGTGCAGGTGAAAACTCACTGGCACTATTTCAGAAAAGAAATAATTCTTTTCTATTACTGTCCCTTAGAACAGTTTCTGAGAAAAAAATATATTTGATAACCTGTTTTATTTTTATTCCGAGAATGAGAATTGTGTTTGATAACATAACAAATAATAGAATAATTTTTTTTCCTATTAAGTATAAAGAAATTTCGGATCATCACTTTCGTTTTCATATGGTGTGGTGACGGTGGTGGTAGTAATGGTGGCGATGATGGTGGTTGTAAGAACCCGCACCGCTAATTAAGGAGATTAATTAATTAAATGTGATAATTAGGAAATAATTCCATAATTGGCCCTAATAATTTTTATGAGGCTCTAATAATTATAGTAAGTGAGTAATAATGCTGAAAGTCGCTTTTCGGACGAAAAATGCAGATAACAGTTCTGCTACCCGGTATAAATGCGTATTGGTGAAGTATCCCAGAAATTATAATAAGTGCATGAATATTCCTAGAATATTATATAGGACATGTAAAACAAGTTTCAAGTTAAAATAATGAGAACTGGTGCCAGAACTGATACTGGCTATGTAAAAGCGCGTACCGAAAAGGTACTCCGAAAAATAAAATAAAAATATGAAAAATCTTAGAAAAATGAGTAGGTTTAGATTTCAAAGTTTGAGATTAAAATGTTTTGCGTAGCTATTAATGCTAATACTGCGCGATTAAAACGTAAATGGCTATAAATATTCTTATTTGCACACAACCCTACACATTCCTATTTTCCTACGTGAGTCTTGGGTGGCTGGTTAGCTGGTGGCTGCTGCCTTGGTCTTCCTCCACCATTTCTTGACCTTCCAAAGGGTTTTTCTTCATGAAATCTCCACCTAAACACTTGTGGTGAGTGAGAGTGAGCATTGGGAGGGTGTTGGTGACCTTGTTTATGAGTTTTGGCACTGTCTTATGAGGTGTTGAGGGGCTGACCTTGTGGTTTGTGTGTGAGAGCCATTGTCATGGCATTATGAGCTTCAAAGTGTTATCTTTGAAGAGAAAGGACCAAGCTTTTGTGTATTTTCGTGAACCCTGTGAAGTCAGATTTGTAGAGTTGTTGGTGAGCTCCAAGAGCACCCCTTTTGCTGTTTTGAAGCTCATGCATATATGCCTCAACACTTCCCTTTGTGTTTTCATGAATATAACATGATTTGAAGGTGTAAAATTAAGAATTTTGATAATTTGAACGTTGGTTGATGAACCTTAGTGTTAAAATGCATGCTAAGTCGATGGGATAGATGTATCTAGGTGAAAGAGAGAATTTTAAATGGATA
Source organism: Gastrolobium villosum (assembly GCA_032173675.1). Classification (NCBI taxonomy): domain Eukaryota; kingdom Viridiplantae; phylum Streptophyta; class Magnoliopsida; order Fabales; family Fabaceae; genus Gastrolobium; species Gastrolobium villosum. The sequence continues at coordinate 199,229 of JAVKPL010004142.1, forward strand.
TCTTCATGCCAGGATGTTGTTTGTGGCCTCTATCGTGAAATATCTGGATATGATAACCGGATATGGGGACAGCAACGAACCTGTTTTGGTGAAAATTCGATATCTTGAGCTACAAAACTCCAAATCGAGTGCCGTTTGGACCTATGTGTAGCTAACACATAGGGATTCCACCCTGTAAAATTCCGTAGCCATTGGATAAGTGATTTGATCTCAGTGTTAGTTTAAAGTCGCGTCTTGGTTGCTGGAATTCAGTTGGCAGTAGTCACTTTGCGAAAATCATAACCGGAGTTATACAACTCCGATTGAGACATAAGATATGTAGTTGGAAAGCTTGTGGTGTCCAGTTTAACATATTAAAATCTCATAACTTTCGATAATGATTTGCAACTGCAGTTTTAAAAATGGAACCTTGGGAGTGATATCTCGCGAAATGCAGAAACTGCATTCTGTCACGAAATATCCGGATATTGATATCCGTATATGGGCTTGGAGATATCCGCATATGGATATCCGGATATGCCCGCGAATTATATCCGGATATTTTGGGTTTTCGAAGAACAGTAAGGTACTGTTCATACAGATTGGAGTTATGGGTTTGTGGACCCTATTTTGATGGAGTTAAACTTCTGTAAATACTTAAATAAGTCAGAATCAAGGGATTAAGGGCTTGTGGCTTTGTGGGAAGCCTTAAGACGTAAAACGTAACAAAGAAACATAGTCTTTATGTTTATGCTTACGAGCTATGTTATTGATATGATTGCTAGTCTAAATCAGATTGTGATTTTACTGTGCGTGGACCTTGAGCTGTGTGGACTCTTGGCATTGGATTGTGAGCATACAAGGTAAGCTTTCGTGTCCTCGGCTTTGGCATTGTTGGTTTCACCATGTCCCATGGGGTGATGGTTTATATGCATGTTGTGTTTACATGCTTTTATACTTGGAAATATTGTTGAGCTATTATATGCAATGTGCCTTTATGATATGCCTGTGGTGTTCCACTTATACGGTAAGCCTGAGTATGTGACACATACAACATGGTGAGGCTGTGGGTGAGGTGCAAGCGATGTTCCTTGTACTATTGTAGGTAATAGACGTATTCCTGCATTTCTTTGGCCAGTAGAATAGTGATAACACACATGGCATGAAAATCTGTTGCACTGCATGGTTTTGGAACTGATATTGAAATTTCTGCTTTTGAACTTATATTGCACATGTAAGTGAGCTTGGGGTGGAAGATCCTTGAGGATCCCTCGTCTTACTGAGATTTCTTGTTTAGAGATCTCACCCCACGTTTGGGGCACTTATTTCAGGTTCAGGTAACTTAGGGGCTGATGCCTCTGGCGGCAGGAGGCCGAAGCTTAGTTGATTTGACATGCTTATGCTGACATGTTGGATATGCCTGTTGCTTTTATGTTTAGCTTCATTTATGATTATGATGTTGCTGTTGAGACTGCTGTTGGGCTTTGTTGCCTTATTTGGTGAGCATGGGGATTGTCCATGCCACATTGACTTGTTTATATGTTTTCAGACGTTAGTTGTATAATGTATCAGGATACTGTCCGGACTACGTGTTGTAGATCTGTGAATTTAGATACTCACTGTTATTTATATTATGAGGTATTTCTATTAGTTGTCTTTTGCAATTACATACAGGCGATGTTTTTACGAAAATGAATAAGTTATCAACTTGGCTAAGTATAATGACATCATAATTGAATTAAAGAAAAAGATATTCCGCATTTTAATTAAGCATAGCTTAATACGATGACATGTTAACAAACCGGATATATACAGGTTGTTACATTTTATGGTATCAGAGCACTTTCTAGGGAAAAGCCTGTATGTAATGCAATAACTTAAGTAGTGTGTCTGTCTCGTGTGTTCTCTCTGTTAGGTTTTATTAGGATGATGCATATGTTATCACATTGCGTGGGCCTGATCAACTCATAATTTGTGTAACTTGTGTAGAGTCATGGTACAACCTAGGAGGAACCGTGAGAGCACTAAGGGTCAACCCGACCCAGTCCTAACTGCATTGGCTGAGATGCAGGCGGCTAGGATAGCAGATCAAGAGGCCACTAGATTGGCCAACCTGGCGATGATCGACGCCGTTTGAGAGGAAAACTAGAAAGCCATGGGGGATGTTTTGGAAGCGAATCGACTGGCGTATATAACCATGCTTCGGGTCGTATTGGAGGAGACGAGAATTGGTTGTCATGGCGGCCAACATCCTCCGCTGCCACCACCTCCATCCTCACATCTGTGTGGGAGTGGAGTTAGAGGGATGCTAGTTGGGAATGAATCCTCGTCGCTTGAGTGCATCCCATATGGAGAGACTCATAAGGGTACTTGCGGGCAAGGACAAAGAGTATGTTTCAGATGTGGCCAGCCAGGCCATCTTATCAAAAGGTGCGCGTCCAAAATGGAGCTAGCTGCAGGAATACACATTGTTTCAGTTTGTCCCTTAGAAAAGATAGCTGGATCGACATCTAAGGACTTCGAGAAAATTCGTGTAAACCACGAGGCAAGGAAAATTAAATAATCTGAGGCTAAGAGAAACAGTGGTCCCATCTCCTGGAGGGACAGGAAGTTTGGGGGCAGAGGTAAAGGGAAGCAGCTTCAAGTTAAGCAACTATGCAACAAATTCAAGAGGTCTATTTCCTTGGTAGGCAACTTTACTAGGCCGCTGATTATCCCGCAGTGTGTAGGGTACGAAAAGGAGCATGCAGGACGTTGTGCTACCGGGCAGCTGATCTACTTTCGGTGTGGCCAGGAGGGCCACTACTCTATAGATTGTCCTCCGTCGACGGCGGGAGCTGCAGCTATTCGGGAAGTTCCGTTACAGATGTTTCCTGAGAGTGTAGCGAGATCTTCTACTCCCAGATGCAAGAGATGTGGGAAGTTTCATCTGGGGCCGTGTGCTACCGGCCAGACGATCTGTTTCCAGTGTGGCCAGGAGGGCCACTATGTGAGAGAGTGTCTATCGTCTATGGCAAGGGCCGCAGTAGTTCAGACGGCTCCTATTCATATGTTTCCTGCACCATCAGAGACTGACCGTGTTTATGCACTGGATTGCCAGAAGTCGGATAGAGCTCCGAACTTTGTCAGAGGTACTGTTTCCATTGGGGAATTGCTGTTGATGTTTTGTCTGATTTCGGGGATACGCATTCTTTATTGTAGCCCTGATTGTTGTGGGGCGTGAGTTGCCCATGTTTGTGCTTTCTCCATCATCGCGGTTGACTACCGCCACCGGAGGAAAGTGTGATACTACCACTGTACATCGAGATGTCGTGTTTCAGTGGGATGGTCGTGAGTTCTCAGTAGATCGAGTGGGACTACCGATGGCAAAGTTGGAAATCATCCTTGGCGTGGATGGATTGTCCAATAGTTGTTAGATGATTGATTGATTGATTGTGGTGCCTAGCGAGTGGTGATGTCTCCGAGTGGGTCCACAGCCAATTCCTCGCCGTTCATTTCAGTCCTACAGGCTAGGAGGGCCTTGAGAGCAGGGACATTTGGCTATGTGATGTTGGAAGGTTTGGTGATTGGGATACCGGAGGATCTCACTGGCATTCCTGTGGTGAGAGAGTTCCTTGAGGTGTTTCCTGAGAAGATTCCTGAGTTTTCACCGTAGAGGGAGATAGAGTTCTCCATTGAATGATTGCCTGGTGTGGGGACTATTGCATTAGGTCCATACCAGATGTTCCGCCAGAGTTGGCTGAGTTGAGTAGCGTTAGTTGGAGTCTTTCGGCGAAAGATTTCATCTGACCGTGCGTGTCTCCATGGGAAGCACCAGTCATTTTGTTTTAAGGTAAGATGCCTTACGCCATTACTAAATCGTGATGGTGCTCTGTTGAGAATGAGAACCTCTCTTCAGGGAAAATGAGTGTGGAACACTTGGAATTTGTGGCAAGGCCACGCGTGTCCTTGTATATGCGAGGCTGTGCATGTACAAGTAGCTTGTAAGTTGAGGGGTCTCCATGACTCTAGGATTTTATGTTGATTATTGGTTTGTGTCATGAGTAGTTGGCATGTTAAAACTAGGGATAGTGTTAAGCATGAAATGAGTACAATAAACTGTGGTAATATATCAATGTTATTTCACTTTTGACTGACTCTCGATTTTGCAGATACCATGGGTATTGAGGTATATCGTTACATTTATCATTACATAGAATTCTTGGTTCATTATGTTATCGAAATTAAAGATTTTGCAGGTGTACGTGAACTAAGGTACGCAGCTATGTTAATGAATATGTTAACTAACCTGTGCTGGTTAAATGAACATGATTATGATTTAGTACTGTGAAATGAACATGATTAAATTTCGTACTGTGAAATGAATATGAATTTATTTTGAGAATATTGTTTTAAAGTGTAAGCCTTGTTGAGGTTAGAGTCATGGAATAGGACCAAACTCACTCGAGTGTTGTGTGAATTAGAGTTTGTGGGGCGGGTCACCTCTATTGAGGGAGTGACTGATGATCCCAGAGAATTGGATGACGTCTTGATGTCATTGTGAACTTCGAGTTTTATCGGTGACCTCTTTGTTTGGGGGTGCACTTTTCGAGATCGAGACTATGATAGTCGAGAATGAGCTTATGGAGAAGAACCAGGACGGTGTGTCTTGGGATGAGGAATGACATTGTTGATGCGTGTCCATTGTCGTTATGCCAGAGGGTGAAGATTGAACACCAGAAGCCGTTGGTAAGTTTTAACCTTTTGAGGTACCACAATGGAAGTGGGATGGTATTCCATAAACTTCGTGGTGGATTTTGCCTAAGACTCAGGCTGGTATTGACTCTTTTTGGGTCATTATGGACAGATTGTCAAAGTCTGCCCACTTTCTTCCGGTAAAGGTGTACTTCTCGTCAAAGCAGTTGGCCAAACTGTTGTTCGTGAGATCGTGAGGCCTCACGGGGAGCCCGAGAGTATCATCTGGGTTAGGGACCCAAAGTTCACATCTCAGTTCAGGGAGGCGCTGCAGGGAGCTTTTGGGACTCAGTTGCTATTGAGTGCAACCTATCACCCTCAGACTGTTTGACAGGCTGAGCGGACCATCCAGATCTTGGAGGACATGTCGAGGGCTTGCATCTCGGTGCAGGGCCCAACAAGGGATAGGAACCTGGTATCGGTTGAGTTTGTGTGCAATTGTGTGTTTCCTTGCTAGCCTGGGCATGGAACCCTACGAGGCGCTGTTTGGTAGGAGTTGTAGAACTCTTACCTGTTGGTCTGAGGTTGGAGATAAAGAATTGTTTGGATCGGGCCTTGTCCAACTTAACACCTGCCGAGTCAGATGATCAGAGGAAGCTGAAGCAGGCGCCGAGTCTTCAAGAGGACTACATTGATGTTAAGCATCGTCCAATGGAGTTCAGTAAAGGTGAGCACGTGTTTGTGAAACTTTCACTGTCACTGGTGATGTTCGGGCACTCGGAGTGAGGAAGCTGAGCCCGCGATTCATTGGGCCATACTAGTTGCGTGGTAGAGTAGGAACTGTTGCCTACCGGTTTGCCTTGTCTCCGAACTTGGCCAACACCCACAACGTGTTTTACGTGTCTCAACTTCGCAAGTTTGTAGCGGATCCTTCGCACGTGGTGCAATCGGACATTGTGGGGTTCGGGTGAACCTGAAGATCTCCCGTCGAACCACTAAGATTCTCGATCGTGGCGAGAAGCAACTGAGGAGTAAGATCATTTCGGTGGTCAAAATACGATGAACAGGCATAATTCCTGAAAGATAATTCTGGGAGCGAGGACGAGCTTCTCCGACAGTGTCCCGACTTTCGAGACATGTATGTTTCTGATTTTGAGGATAAAATCCTTAAAAAGGTGGGGAGAATGTAAGAGCCCGCACCGCTAATTAAGGAGATTAATTAACTAATTGTGATAGTTAGGAAATAATTCTATAATTGACCCTAATAATTTTTATGAGGCTCTGATAATTATAGTAAGTGATTAATAATGCTGAAAGTCGCTTTTCGGACGAAAAGTGCAGATACCAGTTCTGCTACCCGGTATAAATGCCTACCGGTGAAGTATCCGGAAAATTATAATAAGTGCATGAATATTCCTAGAATATTATATAGGACATGTAAAACAAGTTTCAAGTTAAAATAATGAGAACTGGTGCCAGAACTGATACTGGCTCTGGAAAAGCGCGTACCAGAAAGGTACTCTGAAAAATAAAATAAAAATATAATTAATCTTAGAAAAATGAGTAAGTTTAGATTACAAAGTTTGAGATTAAAATGTTTTGCGTAGCTATTAATGCTAATACCGCGCGATTAAAACATAAATGGCTATAAATACTCTTTTTTTGCACACAACCCTAGACATTCCTATTGTCCTACGTGATTCTTGGGTGGCTGCTCAGCTGGTGGCTGCTACCTTGGTCTTACTCCACCATTTCATGAACTTCCAAGGGGTTTTTCTTCATGAAATCTCCACCTAAACACTTATGGTGAGTGAGAGTGAGCATTGGGAAGGTGTTAGTGACCTTGTTTCTGAGTTTTGGCACTGCCTTGTGAGGTGTTGAGGGGATGACCTTGTGGTTTGTGTGTGAGAGCCATTGTCATGGCATTGTGAGCTTCAAAGTGTGATCTTTGAAGAGAAAGGACCAAGCTTTTGTGTATTTTCGTGCACCTTGTGTAGTAAGATTTGTAGAGTTGTTGGTGAGCTCCAAGAGCATCCCTTTTGCTATTTTGAAGCTGATTGGTATATGCCTCAACACTTCCCTTTTTTTCATGAATATAACATGATTTGAAGATATAAAATTATGAATTTTGGTAATTTGAGCGTTGTTTGATGAACTTAAGTGTTAAAATGCATGCTAAGTCGATGGGATAGATGTATTTAGGTGAAAGATAGAATTTTAAATGGATATTTTTGTGCTAGGCTGTTGTTTGTGGCCTCTGTCGTGAAATATACGGATATAATATTCGGATATGCATATCCGGATATGATATCCGGACATGGCATATCCGGATATGATATCCGGACATGGGGACAACAACGAACCTGTTTTGGTAAAAATTCGATATCTTGAGCTACAGAGCTCCAAATCGAGTGCCGTTTTGACATATGTGTAGCTAACACATAGGGAATCAACCCTGTAAAATTTCTTAGCCATTGGATAAGTTGTTTGATCTAGGTGTTAGTTTAAAATCGCATTTTGGTTGCTGTAATTCTGTTGGTAGCAGTCACTTTGCGAAAATCATAACCGGAGTTATACAACTCCGAATGAGACATAAGATATGTCGTTGGAAAGCTTGTGATGTCTAGTTTAATATATAAAAATCTAAGAATTTTTTTGTAAAGATTTGAAACAGAAATTTTAAAAATGGAACCTTGTGAGTGATATCTCGTGAAATGCAGAAACTGCATTCTGTCACGAAATTTTCGGATATGATATCCAGATATTGATATCCGGATATGGGCTTGGAGATATCCGGATATGCCCCCGACATATATCCGGATATTCTGTGTTTTCGAAGAACAGTAAGGTACTGTTCATACAGATTGGAGTTATGGGTTTGTGGACCCTATTTTGATGGAGTTGAACTTCTGTAAATACTTAACGAAGTCAGAATCAAGGGATTAAGGGCTTGTGGCTTTGTGGGAAGCCTTAAAACGTAAAACGTAACAAAGAAACGTAGTCTTTGCCATTGTTGGTCTATGTGATTGTGATTTCGCTGTGTGTGGACCTTGAGCTGTGTAGACTCTTGGCATTGGATTGTGAGCTTGCAAGGTAAGCTTTCGTGTCCTCGGCTTTGCCATTGTTTATTCCACATGTCTCATGGGGGGATGATTTATATGCATGTTGTGTTTACATGTTTTATACTTGGAAATGCTGTTGAGCTATTATATGCAATATGTCTTTCTGATATGCCTGTGGTGTTCCACCTATAGGTAAGCCTGAGTATGTGACGCATACAACATGGTGAGGCTGTGGGTGAGGTGCAAGCGATGTTCCTTGTACTACTGTAGGTAATAGACGTATTCCTACATTTCTTTGGCAGTAGAATAGTGATAACACACATGGCATGAATATCTGTTGCACTGCATGGTTTTGGAACTGATATTGAAATTTCTGCTTTTGAACTTATATTGTACATGTAAGTGAGCTTGGGGTGGAAGATCCTTGATGACCCCTTGTCTTACTGAGATTTCTTGTTTAGAGATCTCACCCCATGCTTGGGGATGCTTATTTCAAGTTCAGGTAACTTGGGGGCTGATGCCTCTGGCGGCAGGAGGCCGAAGCTTAGTTGATTTCACATGCTTATGCTGACATGTTGGATATTCCAGTTGCTTTTATGTTTATCTTCATTTATGATTATGATGTTGTTGTTGAGACTGTTGTTGGGCTTTGTTGCCTTATTTAGTGAGTATGGGGATTGTCCATGCCACATTGACTTGTCTTTATGTTTTCAGACGTTAGTTGTATAATGTATCAGGATATTGTCCGGACTACATGTTGTAGATCCGTGACTTTAGATACTCACTATTATTTATATTATGAGGTATTTCTGTTAGTTGTCTTTTGCAATTACATACAGGCGATGTTTTTATGAAAATGAATAAGTTATCAACTTGGCTAAGTATAATGACTTCATAATTGAATTAAAGAAAAAGATATTCCGCATTTTAATTAAGCATAGCTTAATACGATGACATGTTAACTAACCGGATATATACGGGGTGTTACAGTGGTCTAGTAGTGGCGTCATGGTGGTGGTAATGGTGGTGGCGGCAGCGGCGGTAGTAGTGGTGGTGATGGCATGGTAGCGGTAGTGGTGGTGGTGGCGGCGGTGGTAATGGTGGCATGGTGGTGGTGGTGGTGACAGTAGTGGCTGTGACGATGTTGGCGGTGATGGTAGTGATAATGGTGGTGACAGTGATGATGATGGTGGTGGTGGTGGCGGCGATAGTGGTGTTGGCGGTGACGTAGAGGTGGTAGTTGTGACATTAGTGGCCGCATCGATGGCGGTGATAATGATGGCGATGGTGGTGGTTATGGTGATGACATGGTGGTGGCGGCAATGGCGTGATAATAGTAGTGGTGGCAGCGACAGTGGTGGTAATTGTGGCATAGTTACGACGGCGACAGTAATGGTGGTGGATGCGACGATGGTGATGATAATGACATGATAATGGCGATGGCGGTGGTGTAATGATGGTGGTGGCATGATAATGGTAGTGGCGGCGGTGGTGACAACAGTGGCTGCGACAATGGTGATGGTGATGACATGGTGGTGGCGGCAGCGATGACGATGGCTGTAGTAGTGGTGGCATCTTGGTGGTGGTGATAACAGTGGCTATGATGATGGTGGTGATGGTGGTTGGTGTTGGTGGTAGTGATAATAGCGGCGACGATGGTAATCATGGTGGTGGTACGACAATGGTGGCAGTGGTCATATTGGGATGGTGGTGGCGGTGGTGATGATGGTAGAAGTGGAGAGTAATTAAGAGAGATAAGTGTTTCTCATTTGTGCCCGGGAACTAAAAGGCATAATTTTTTTGCTGTTCCCGAGCACAAAAATTAAACTGGTTCATCCCGGGAACAAAAAAATAAATCAATTTTATCAAACGAGTTTTCTATCCATTTTTACTCCCGGGAGCATAAATTAAATAAGAATTGATTCCGGGAAAGTTGTCATGCACACCCATAATCTAACTCCAATCCTAATACATCTAATCAAAAAATAATTACCTTCAATTAATTATAATTTTTTTAATAAATGTTACAAATATTTGTTTATCCCTAGAAAAAAGTAAAAATAATTATTTTTGAAAACAAAAATTAAATTAGAAAAATTACTTTTTGGGGTAGACATGAGAATTCTCGCTTCAACATATTCCCTATTGGAATGGGGAACTCAAACTTACACTGTTATTTAAATGCTTGTTTGTTAACTGATTTTATTTGAAATTATTTTTTAAAAAATAATTAAAAGTTAAATGGTTACAGATCATCTAGTTGTACAATTAAAAAAAATCCCTAAAAACTAGAGCCTGAATAATTCGTACAACTCACAACTGGAGAATGTAAGACCATAAAAGTTCCCTCACCACTAGAATTTTGAACTGAAAAAAAGTCTTTGACCTTTTGTGTGTAGGATTTATTCAACAAAGTAAAAGCTCTTTTTCCTCACCAGTTCTATTGGTCAAAAAATAGAATGGTACTCAACGGATGTGCATAGATTATAGGGCTCTCATTGCAATCATTGTTCCTGATCATTTATTTGGACCAACAATTGATGAGCTCCTTGACGAACTTCTTGGTGCAACAATATTCAACAAGCGGGATATAATGCCTCACATATTGGAAATGCATTATTAATAATGAAATTATGGATTAGAGGATTCAATAAGTGAAAATCCTGAATTTCAGGTGAAAATACACTCAAATGGCAAAATGGTTATTTGACAATTGATGTAATCCTATAAATTTGAAATGATATAATTAGATATTATTTGGTGAATATAATAGCAAAATATAATTAATTAGAAAAATACAAGTGATTAGATAATTAAGCATGTATTAGTGAGTAAAAATAAGTAAAATTCCCTTATAAAATTAATTGGGGTCACTTTTGGGGTAAAAAGTGTACTCTGTGAAAATTAGGGGGTATAAATGGGTGTAGATAAAAGTACCCAAAATATAAAAATGGAAGTGGAAATATTCCTAGAAAAATATTCCAGACTGTTGGGTAAAGTTTGGTAATTAATGGAGTTGAATAGATAGATGAACCAACACTCACTTAACCTATGTTAAGTGACTTGAAAATAAAAGGACCCAAACCCATCCCCATTCCCTCATTGTGCGCAGAAGAAGAAAAAAAAGAAGGAAAAGGAGAGGGAAAGAAGAAGAAAGGGGAAAAAGGAGAGGAACCATAGGTGAGGCAAACCTTGATGGTTTTGAGTGATTCAAAAGCCTAAACCACTTCGAATCTTCCCCTCTTTCACAATCCTAGCTTGGGTCTTGGTGGGGAGTTGTGTGGGTGGAGATTTTTCTTCCCAAAGTTTTGACCCTTTGGAGAAGTGTGAGATTTGGGAGCTTCTACCTCCATGGAAGCTTGAGGAACCATCACCCCTTGATTGTGCAACACTTGGTGGTAAGATTTCATCCTTTAAACTCTATTTTCATGAAGAATCCATGATTTAGGTTTTGGATGAATAGTGTTTTGGGGCTTATGGTTATGTGAGTAAATGGGCTATGTTCTAGGAAGATTGAGGCCTAGAGTATGTTGAGAAAAATGCTAGGAATGACATTTAATCGGTGAAAATAAGTTTATATAGTCATATGATTTTGTTTGAGAAATTACAAAATTATGCATTTGACTAGGGTTTGGCTTGTTTTGTGATCAATGGTTTGGTTTGGTTGATTGTTGATATTGTCCATGTGATGCTTAGGATTGAGGCATTTGGACCAACCGTGAGTAACCAACCATTGGAGCAAGCTATGGAGCTCGGTTAGCTCCTTGAGATTGATATGTGTTGTGAAGGTTGGTGAAGAACAAAGGTTGAGTTGGAAGCATTGAGGTAAGCCTTCGGACCTTGGGTGTAATTCCCTTTATTGTTCCACCAAGCCCTGAATGGGTAATGGTGTGTTGTTGTATATAAATGCAATGAAATAGAGTAATGTTTCGTTATATGTATTTGCATGCTTTGGTGTGACATAGGATGGTGTTTCCTTATGTTGGTATGTTGCATGACGATGCGTAAATCATACTTGGTAGTTTAGCTGGCCAGTAGGACTATTTGCATCTGAGTATCCTTAGGACAGCTCGAGAGCTCGAGGGATTTCTCCTGGAGATGTTGTGTACACTTGCATGGATATGTATTTGCTGCATTATTATTGTCATTGCTATTACACTGTTATTGAACTATGGGGTGGAGAGATGCTCCAAGGACCCCTGGTTTACTGGATATATTCGTATATCTCACCCCGTGTGGTTGGGGACCCCCTTTCAGGAAAGGATGCTGCAGGAGCCTCTGATGGCAAGTGGCCATATTTGAAGTAGTTGATACATGAAGAGTTTCATCATTGTGATTAAGCATGCCATTTTGTAGTTCCTATGTATAGGATTGTAAATGAAAGACAATTGTCATATGCATGCTATGTTTTAATTGGTTGGACTTAGCCTATGCTCATCCCCTTTGGTATCTCTTTTGTTGATGGGAGCCAAGGAGTTGATCATAGTGTTTTGTAGCTAAGTCCCATGATTTGTAATTGAAACTTGTAAACATGATGTAAAGTTGTAATTATTGGGTATTTGCATATATGATGAAATGATATGCATGATTCTCTTAGTGTATGAGTATCTAGAGAGACTAGAATTCATGTATTGAAAGGATTATATGATGTAAATTAGGTGAAAGAAGACCTTCAGATTGGAAAACCAATTTAAAACAAAGGTACCATGTTTTGTTGCCCAATTTTCGTATCCTATACGATAGATTTGGACCCTTGTGTCTTGATGGAAGTTGTAGATATGTTTCTTAGCTTTCCATAGAGACCAAGATTGTGTAATTTGGATAAGTATAACTCAAGTTATGGTTAAAACACCACAGGTAGGTCAAACTGCCCTGTTTTGGGTGCTTGCTCCCGAATGTCCACGCTTGGAGCGCCCACCTTCTGACTGTCCACGCTCGAAGCGTGGGATCCACGCTTGAAGCGTAGGGGTCCTGGGAAATTCAGCATTCCATTTCGTAAAAACCTCATAACTTGGGCTACGGTGCTCCGATTTGAGCGCGGTTTGAACCCACGCGTAAGTAATGAAAAATCCTATAATATTATGGGCAAATGAAGACCATAATAAGTGAAATGAAAGTATGGTATTAAGCTTTAAGTATGTTATTCCGCAATGTATTATGGTTATGGTCACGCAATTGGGTAATTTTAATTCGGCTTATTTTAAAAGAGAAATTTAACCGGATTTTAATTGCACCAATGTGATTGTAACTGCGCTTAATATCATAATTCAATGTTAACAAACCGGTTCTAGAATGGGGTGTTACATTTTATGGTATCAGAGCAGTTTTGTAGGGAAACTTGTGGACTATTGTTATATGTGTTTGCTGTTTAATGTTTTGTAGCTGTTTTGGTACTCTTGATGATTATTGCATTTGTGATCACTTAGTGTGAGCCTGATCAACTCATTTCTGGGTGTAACTTGTGTAGTGTCATGACGAGGAATCGGAATAACGCCGAAGCATCGAATGCAAACGCTCAGCCAGATCCTGTTTTGGCTGCTTTGGTTAGGCCACGAGGTGGTCGTGGGGCGACGGTTGGGCAGCCGGATCCTATGGTTGAAACCCTGGCAGCTGTGCACAGGGAGTTGGAAGTTAGTCGTCGTACTAACGAGAACTTGCTTAAAACAAATGAGGACACGCGGAATGCCATGACCGCTATGATGAACGAGCTGAGGGCGATGAGGGGTGCTAGACCCGAGAACCGGCAACCCTCTCCTCCTCCTCACACTGCCACGCCTACTCCACCTTCTCACAATGAAGAAGACGGAGCGGGTAATAATGAGGGTGAAGCAAGTCACCACTCAGGTAGTCATAGCCAGCACACTGAGGTGCGTCAAACGCATGCAGAACAGGTTGATGAGCACGAAGCCGAAGAAAGAAGATTAATGGCTTTCAGAAAACATAAACCTCCTTCTTTTAAAGGAGAATATGACCCTATGGTGGCAGCAAAATGGCTCCAAGCTATGGAGAAGATTTTCAGGGTTATGAGGTGCCCTGATGCATTGAAATTGGTCTACTCCGTTTATATGTTGGAAGAGGAAGCGGAGGATTGGTGGACTAATACTGTGCAACCTCTAGAAGCTGAAGGCCGGGAAATTACCTGGCGATTGTTTGAGACGCTGTTCTTAGACAACTATTTTCCTAGGGAGGCTAGGGAAAGGAAGCAGAATGAGTATAACGATTTGAAGCAAGGGTCAATGTCTATTGATCAATATTTTGCCAAGTTCAATGAATTGGTGAAATATGCTAATTATGGGAGAGCTTTACCCACATCGGCTGAGATGACCTCCAAGTTTCAGTGGGGTCTGAATGAGAAGATGTCTCGGAAGATGTCAAACTGTGACATCCGAGAGTTCAGCCGGTTTGTGAACCAGTGCCGGAAGGTAGAAGAGGTATATGGTGTGTCCAGTACCAAGAAGCCTTCTGAGGCCCAAGCACCTACTTCCAATAAAGCAACGGGCTCTGGTTATTGGAAGAATAAAAAGATGAAAGATAAGAAGCTGAGTGTGAACAACCCAGCAAATATATTCAAGAAGCCGGGGACTCAAAAGAATTTTGTTGATAGAGGACCTCCTCCTAAGTGTAAAGGATGTGGGAGGGAGCATAGAGGCCAGTGTGCTACCGGTGAAATTATCTGTTATAAATGTGGAAGGCCCGGCCATTACTCGAGACAATGTCCTCAGACTGAAGTGAGGACTATGGCAGTTCAAGCTGCGGCTGTTCCTGTTTCTGTTGTTCCACCTATGATCGAGGCACAGACGGTTGGTAGAGTATACACCATGGACCGTCAGCAATCAGAAAAGGCTCCAAATCTTGTGAAAGGTATAATTTATATTGATAATATGGATATTGAAGTTTTGTTTGACTCAGGAGCTACACACTCCTGTATGTCTGATTTTATGGCCGTTGGGCTAAACTTGCAAATGTACGACATTTCTCCTCCAATGAAAGTGGTGACTGCTACTGGAGAGGAGTGTTACACATCAGTTTTATGTAAGGATGTGGAATTTAAATATGAAGGCCGAGATTATGTGCTGGATTTTATTTGTTTGCCGATGATCAGTCTTCAAGTTATCTTGGGAATGGATTGGTTATCAAAGAACTGTGCTATGATAGACTGCTGTGGAAAAAGAATTGTGCTCTCTGCTGATGATTCTACTACTAGTTCTTCCCCATATCTATCTGTGCTGCAGGTTAGAAAGGCTTTGAGGGCCGGGGCATTGGGATATGTCTTTGTGGGGGGTTTAGTGGGTGGAAGTCATGAGGAGATTGACAATATTCCCGTGGTGAAGGAGTTTGTGGATGTGTTTCCGGATGAGATTCCGCAGCTTCCACCTCACAGAGAGATTGAGTTCACCATTGATTTGTTGCCTGGTGTGGGACCCATTTCTCTGGCTCCATATCGGATGTCACCACCGGAATTAGCCGAGTTAAAGAAGCATATTGAGGAGCTTTCGGCTAAGCAGTTTATTAGGCCTAGCGTGTCCCCGTGGGGAGCACCAGTGATATTTGTCAAGAAGAAGGACGGTAGCATGAGATTGTGCACTGATTACCGTCAGTTGAATAAGGTGACTATTAAGAACAAGTATCCTCTCCCTCGCATAGATGATTTGCTTGATCAGTTGAGGGGTGCTTGTGTATTTTCGAAAATTGATTTGAGGTCAGGTTATCATCAGATCCGAATTAAGCAGGAAGATATTCCGAAGACTGCTTTCCGATCTAGATATGGACATTATGAGTATCAGGTAATTCCATTTGGACTCACTAATGCTCCGGCGGTGTTTATGGATTATATGAATCGCATTTTCAAGCCGTTTCTGGATCAATTCGTGATTGTGTTTATTGATGATATCCTGATATATTCCAAGAGTAAGGAAGAGCATGAGGATCACTTGAGAACTGTACTGCAAATCCTTAGAGATAAA
This sequence comes from Gastrolobium villosum, assembly GCA_032173675.1. Lineage (NCBI taxonomy): Eukaryota > Viridiplantae > Streptophyta > Magnoliopsida > Fabales > Fabaceae > Gastrolobium > Gastrolobium villosum. Next base: position 214,908 of record JAVKPL010004142.1, read on the forward strand.
CAGCTGTATGCAAAGCCGTCTAAATGTGAATTTTGGCTTTCTCAAGTGCAGTTTCTGGGTCACGTCATTTCTGCTGATGGGGTGGCGGTTGATCCTAATAAAATAGAGGCAGTTATTGATTGGGAGAGGCCCAAGACTGTGACTGAAGTAAGGAGTTTTCTGGGTTTGGCTGGTTATTACCGGAGATTTATTAAAGGATTTTCGGAAATGGTTTTGCCACTGACCCGTTTGACCCGGAAGGATACTCCATTTATTTGGACGCATGAATGCGAAGAATGTTTTCAGAAGATAAAGGAAAAGTTAACGACTGCTCCAGTGTTAGTACTTCCTGATCCGGAAGGTGAATTTGAGTTGTACAGTGATGCTTCTAAAAAGGGATTGGGTTGTGTGCTGATGCAAGATAGGAGAGTGGTAGCGTATGCTTCGAGGCAACTGAAACCTCATGAAGAAAACTATCCGACTCATGACTTAGAGCTTGCCGCAATCGTTTTTGGATTGAAACAGTGGAGGCACTTCTTGTATGGAATGAAGTTTGTCATATTTAGTGACCACAAGAGCCTTAAGTACTTATTCGATCAAAAAGAGTTGAATATGAGGCAACGACGGTGGACTGAATTCTTAAAGGATTACGATTTCGAATTGAAATATCATCCCGGCAAGGCTAATGTTGTAGCGGATGCATTGAGCCGAAAGTCAGTGAGCATGGCAAGCATGATGATGAGAGATTTTGATGTAATCGAGAGGTTCAGAGATATGAAATTGTCTGAAGTCTTTCCAGGCAGAATTTGTGACATCGAAATCACAAGAATTGAGAACGAAATGATGACAAAAATTAAAGATGCTCAGCTGCAAAATGAAAGTGCGAAACGACTAAAAGGTCAGAGTGGTGTATCCTGCAATGATGAGGGTATACTACTATATCAGGGTCGTATTGTTGTACCTAGACAGTTGACAGAGGAAGTGATGACAGAGGCCCATAGGGGTCAATTCACTGTCCATCCGGGAGCTACAAAGATGTATCAGGACCTAAAGATTAATTTCTGGTGGCCTGGTATGAAGAAAGATATTGCAGAGTTTGTCTCCAAGTGTCTCGTATGTCAAAAGGTCAAGATTGAGCACCAAAAACCTTCTGGTATGTTGCAACCACTGGATGTTCCTGAATGGAAATGGGAGAGTATCTCCATGGATTTCGTAGTGGGGTTGCCGCGGACACAGGCTAATTATGACTCTATTTGGGTAATTGTGGATAGATTGACAAAGTCCG
>JAVKPL010004143.1:0-21370 GCA_032173675.1 Gastrolobium villosum
TTATAGTTTTACCAAAGAATCAAACTCCTTCACGAGCTGACAAGTACAAAAAGAGCATTTTCTTTTCTATTTCACTCACTACAACTTCCAGAGAGAACATGGTCATGGCTTTCTCTTATAGGAAGACCCTCGTCACAGTTCTGCTGATCATCTTCGCTATTTTGGTTGCTTCACCTCAATTTGGAGCAGCCTCCAGGCCATTATCATTACAAGGGTCGAGGCAGATGGGCTTCTCATGTCGTCGGTTTTACGAGGCACTGGCCCATCATCAGCTGGGGATTCGAACACCTTGGTGTTGGTGGGGATCCGGTTCACGAATAAATCTTTCGTGTTGCAGGAGAATTAAATCTTTTGTGACTCGTGAATAAAAAAATATCATGTCATGTGAAAATAGGAAAAAATTAAATGACAGTTGAAAAAATGATATGATATTTTTTGTTCACTTATCATAAAATGAATGATAGTAGCATTAAATCTCCAATGCTATTGTGGTACAAAATATTTATTCTTGATTCACAGTCCACTCAATTAAGTGGGTAGAGTATAAACCCCATAAGCTATTGTTAAGTTATTCAAGACAATAAACTATGAGTTTAATAATTTTTATGTTATAGGAGATAATTTTATCTCCTACGTATATATAAAAGTCTATCAAATTCATATATTTTTTTCTCTTCTCTTGATATGATTTCACAAGGGTCCTACACACTTTTATGTGTGTCTAGGAATAAATCATCTCATATTAAAATTTCACATGACTTGGTGATGTGAAATATTTATATCTATATCTTTTTTATAATAATAATTGTATATCACCTATTTAATACATATAAAAAGAGAGATAGACTTTTACCAAAAAGAAAGAAAGAAAGAGAGATAGATACAAATTTTTTAATATGTTAGGATCTATTCCCATATAAGAGATAATTTTATCTCAAACAATATTAGAAACATCAAACCTATAAACTATATATACATAATCTTGTTGGTACAAGTTTCATGTATGTGTTAGATTATTTCCTTTCTTCACTTCTGCAACAACTGTATGTGGCTTGGTACGCAAGCAAATCATTTTTCAAATATATAATATTTCGTAATTTCTTGTATTCCCGTGTCGTTGCAATGATATTACAGAATAGTAATCTTCCGAAGCAAAAACGCAAAATAAATTTTCAGATCAGTTATTATTGCTTATTAATCTTTAGCAAAATATTAATTTAAGGCAAATACAAACATCATGTTACAAAAAATTCACTAGATAATGCCATAGACACAAATCAAGATGTGGGCCCACATGTTTTAGAAAAGGAAAAAGTTACGCAAAAATCGATAGGTAAGTAGGAATTTGGTGTGTGGTCGTGTAACATAATACTTGATAAACCATTTATCATCCAAACAAGCATAATACTTTTGGTTTCAATTAATAACTTAGGATATGTTTGATGTGATGGATAAAATTTGATAATATAAATTTATATTATACGTTGTAATATTTTTAGTTATTTAATGTGACATAATATAAATTTATACATCATAATCTCTTTAATTCAATTAGTTCTAGTCTAGAGGTGAGATTAATATAAGAGATTGATGTATTACTACCCATTTTCTATTCCCCATTTAACCTTTCTATTTTCTTCTTCCTTCCCCTCCTTTTCCCATTGCCACTGCTCACCTTCTCTTTCCCCAAAGGTTCAATCGCCATCATCTTCGCTCCTAGGTCATACACCGTTTCCATCTCCATCATCTTCAGCGTCAACTTCCCCGTTTATTTCTCAATAATTAATATGACTCCATTTTCAAGTTTTTTCAAAGACTATTACTCGTTAAATGTCACAATTTTTATACAATAACAAAGCCATCACTTTATTAAAACTGTTGAGATATATAGTCACACAAGTGTGACGGGACGTGTTGAACAACTAATCTGGAGTTTATAAGGTTTTGGGCACTCCCGCCTTTTGAGCTAACTTTTGGGGTGGTGTATCCCAAGGTTCTTTATATCAAAGTCTCGCCGTCCCCCACTTTCTCTTGTGGACTCTCTTAGAACAGATAGGTTGGGCCTGTTGCATTATCCACTCTTTAACCCAGTAGGCTCTCGTGTGAGGGATATAGTCTCACATTGGTTCTATGTACAACTAATGTGGAATTCATAAAGGTGCACTCCCACCCTCTGAGCTAACTTTTGGGATGGTGTATCCAAGATTATTTTACAAAAACCATTGCTCCACCTCTATCAGCTGGCTTATAAGCAAAGAGCGAAGACAGTTCCCACTTCATCAAACTGTAACCCTTTTGCTCTCAATTACTGTGGGAATTCACTCTGTGACTGAAGGTGCGAACTTGTTTTAGCTATTGCAAAATCATAACTGATAGCCATTAAGTTATTGGGTGTGTTCACCTCCGTCTCTTCCTTAATACGTACCCCAATAGCCTTGCGAAAAACCTGAATCAGAGCTTCAACTTTTGAAATCTCGAGGGAGAAGAGCTTGCCGCCGACGATCATGGCGAAGGGGGTTTCAGGGCAGAGAGACTTGACCATGCCCATGGCAATGGCGGTCTTGCCGGTGCCAGGCTGGCCAACAAGAGGATGGCGCGGCCGGCGATTTTTCCATACTTGATCATCTGGAGAATGATGACGGCGGCAAGGGGGTTTAGTTTTGTTTCAGGGTTTCGATTCTATTATTCCAGAGTACACTTCCAAATATTTTTTAAAAAAATTCAAATTAGGTGGGACATTTTTTGTACTTTGTTGGCCATAAGCAATTAGTGTTACTACCAATCAATTTCGTCGTTAGATCAGTTATGTTGATCCAACGGTTATATTTATTTTCACTTTTGTATATTGTATGGTTATGATTTCCCATATCTAATGCATTTAATGCGAAAACATTAAATATTGAAAATCATAATCATGCAAAGGTAAAAATAAATATAAAATATCAAATATGAGGAATCATAACCATACAAATATGAAAATAAATACAACAATTAGATCACCATAATCGATTTAATAGTGAAATTGATTGGTAATAACATTGGTAGTAACACTAATTAATTATTACAATATCATTTCCCATACTTTAATGCATGTTTTTTTTGTAATATATCGAAGGTTATTTCGGGATACTTTTTGCATATTTGAATGTGATTTAAAAGAAAGGGTTTTATTGTTTTCAAAAAAATAAAAAGGGTTTTATTTTTCTTATTTTACATGAGACAAGTTGTTTCATGCAACACACAAAAAGTGGCTGTGATCCACTAAAAAGGAAGAGAGAGAAAATAAAAAAGTGGGTTTCATCCATTTTTTTGTGTTGTGTAAGAACCCGCATCGCTAATTAAGGTAATTAGTGAATTAATTATGATAATTAAGAAATAATTCCATAATTGACCCTAATAATTATTAATGGGCTTAGATAATTATATTGAGTGAGTAAAAATGCCGAAAGTCGCTTTTCGGAAGAAAAGCGCAGATACCGGTTCTGCTACTCGGTATAAATGCGTACCGGAAAAGTATCCCGGAAAATTATAACGAATGCATGATAATTACTAGAATATTATGTAGGACTTGTAAAACAAGTTTCAAGTCAAAATGACGTAATCTGATGTCAGAACTGATACTGGCTATGGAAAAGCGCGTACCGGAAAGGTGCTCCGAAAAATAAAATAAAAATATGAAAAATCTTAGAAAAATGCGTAGGTCTAGATTCCAAAGTTTGGGATCAATATCTTTTACTTTGCTATTAAGGCTAATACTGCGCGGTTAGTGGCTTGGGCCTATAAATAGACCCATTAGTGGGCACAAAACCCTAGGCCATACATTTCCTACGTGAATAGTGGCTGCTGCTGCCACCCTTCTTCTTCTTCTTCTTCTTCCTCTTCTTCTTCTTCTTCTTCCTTCTTCATTCTTTTGCCAAGTTATCACCTTTCATGCTTGTTTAAACACTTGTGAAGGTGAGAGTAAACCTTGGGGCTGCATTGTGGCTATCATTCTGAGTTGAGGGGTAGTTAGTGAGCATGAGTTTGGAGCTTTAGTAATGGCTACTTTGTGGTAGTCATTGTGAGTTTCAAAGTGCCTTCTTGTGGTGCAAGAACCCACCTTGAAGTGCCATTTTCGTGCTCCTACTTAGGCTGAGTTTGAGGAACCTTGGGAGAGCTCCAAGAGCACAACTTGCCTCTGTTTTGAGCTTTGGTAAGTTATACCAACTATGATCATGGGTTTAAATGCTTAAAAATGGAACCTTGATGCATGTATTGAGCTAAGTTAATAACTTAAGGGTGGGGTAGGTTAAACACACCTAGAAATGCATGTTTAAGTGCCTTTAATCGGTTAAAAAGTTGAACCTATGGATTGGATATTCACGAAATGCAGAAAATGCATTCTGTCGTGAGATATCCGGATATTGTCGGGCAGATATCCGGATATCAGTATCCGGATATGATATCCGGATATCCATATCCGGATATGATATCCGGATATCCATATCCGGATATGGGGACAGCAACGAACCTATTTCGATAAAAATTCGATATATTGAGCTACAGAGCTCCAAATCGAGTGCCGTTTGGACCTATGTGTAGCTAACACATAAGGCTATAACCCTGTAAAATTTCGTAGCCATTGGATAAGTGGTTTGATCTCAGTGTTACTTTAAAGTCGCGTCTTGGTTGCTGGAAATTCAGTTGGCAGCAGTCACTTTGCGAAAATCATAACCGGAGTTATACAACTCCAATTGAGGCATAAAGTATATCGTTGGAAACCTCAAGATGTCTAGTTTAACATTGTAAATATTAGAATATTAATATTGATATAATTATTGGTCTAAAACAGATTGTGATTCTGCTGTGTTTGGACTTTGAGTTTGTGCGGACTCTTGGCTTGGATAGCTAGCTTGCAAGGTAAGCTTTCGTGTCCTCGGTTTAGCCATTTTGATGTTCCACCATGTCCCATGGGGATGGGTTTATGCATGCTGTGTTACATGCTTTGATTATTTTGGAAATGCTGTTGAGCTGTTTATATGTAATGAGCTATTATGATATGCATGTGGTGTCCACCTAGACGGCAATCCTGAGTATGTAGTACATACAAGATGGAGAAGCATGTGGGTGAGGTGCAGGTAGTATCCATGTAATCATGTAGGCATAGACGTATTCCTACATTTCTCTGGCCAGTAGATTTGAAAGCACACATGACATGATTAATTGCTGCATCGCATGATTTTAGAACTTATACTGTAATACTGTTTTTAGAACTTATATTACACATGTAAGTGAGCTTGGGGTGGAGACTCCTTGAGGACCCCTTGTCTTACTGAGATTTCTTGTTAGAGATCTCACCCCACGTTTGGGGACGCTTATTTCAGGATCAGGTAATGTTGAGGGCTCAGATGGCAGGAGGCCAGAGTTGAGCTGATATTCTGATATGCTGTCTTGCTGGATTTGCTGTTATGTTTTCCGCTTTTATTATGCTGATTATGTTGTGACTATTGGTTGGGCATTGTTGCCTTATTTGGTGAGCATGGGGTTTGTCCATGCCACATGATTGTGTTATTGTCCTTTTATTTTTAATGTTGTAATTAATGTATCAGGATTTTGACCCAGGCTGCATGTGTAGTCCTGCGGTTCTAGATACACACATTATATTTATGTACGAGGTATTCAGTTAGTTGTCTTGCAATTTACATACAGGCAGTATTTTTATGAAAATGATTAAGTAATCAAGTTGGTTAAGTTAATGACGTCATATTTGAATTAAAGAAAAAGTTATTCCGCATTTTAATTAAGCGTGGCTTAATACGATAGCGTGTTAACAATCCGGGTTAACACGGGCTGTTACATTTTATGGTATCAGAGCACTTTCTAGGGAAAAGCCTGTATGTATTGCAATAACTTAGGATGAGTCGTTGCGTGTCTACTTTGCGTTCTCTCTGACTGGTGTGTGTTATGATAATGCATATGTGACCACATGGCGTGGGCCTGATCAACTCATTCTTTGTGTAACTTGTGCAGAGTCATGGTGCCACCGAGGAGGAACACGAGTACTAGTGAGGATCAGACGGATCCTGTCCTGGCTGCATTGGCTGAGATGCAGGCGGCCCGACTAGCCGACCAGGAAGCCACGAGGCTGGCGAACCGGGCGATGCTGGACGCAATTCGAGATGCGAACCGACAAACCACGGCAGAGGTTCTGGAGGAGAACCGGATGGCCAACATGACGATGATGAGGGTCATGTTGGAGGAGTTGAGGGCTGGTCCTGCTGCGGGCCAGGGTCCTCCACCACCTCCACCGCCGCCACCGCCTCCACCTCCGCCTAGTCAACAGGAGGACACCCAGAGCCAGATGGGTGAGGGTAGTCATTTGACGGGGGCTATGCAGACTATCCCCGTACTTGCTGAGGATCGTGACGAGATCGATCGCCGGCTGAATGTTTTCCGTAAGCATAAGCCACCTACCTTCGACGGATCGTATGATCCCATTGCTGCTGCCAGATGGCTACAGGCGCTGGACAAAATTTTCCGGATCATGCAATGCACCGATCCGCAGAAGCTGTTGTTCGCCACGTACATGCTGGAGGGCGAGGCCCATGAGTGGTGGACCAACCTATCTCAGGTCTACGAGATGCAGGGTCATGTGATGACGTGGCCATTCTTCGAGGAGAGCTTCCTGGGTCAGTACTTCCCTTATGACTCACAGGAGAGGAAGCAGGGGGAGTTTGACCGGTTGGTACAGGGCTCGTTGTCTGTTGACGAGTACCTGACCAAGTTTAATGAGCTGGTCAAGTTCTCTCATTTCCGCATGGCGAGACCGACTCCTATTTTTCTGGCGGCCAAGTTCCGGAGGGGACTAAATGAGGATATTGCTGGACATCTCGCCGGTTCTGCTTCGAGAGACTTCGGAGCGTTGGTGCAGCAGTGCCGCGACATCGAGGACTACTGTCGGGCGAGTCAGGTCAAGAGGGCCAAGATTGAGGTGCCGCAGAGCGCTGGTGGTTCTACTCCCTGGAAGAACAAGAACTTTGCCAACAAGGGCAAGGGCAAACCACCGTTGGCGGCTAAGCAAGCGCCGAATCAGTTCAGAAAGACTGCTGCTCCGGGGAACGCCGCTAGACCTCCTGCTCCCAGATGTTCGGGATGTGGGAAGTCACATTTCGGGCCGTGTTCTACCGGTCAGCTGATATGCTTCCAGTGTGGCAAGGAGGGCCACTACTCTAGAGATTGCCCGACGGCGAGAGTTGCTGCAGTACAGGCTGTGCCGTTGCAGATGGTTCCTACTGGGGCACCAGCCGTGCCACCTACTACCGGACGAGTCTACACGCTTGATCGTCAGCAGTCGGACAGAGCTCCGAACCTGGTCAGAGGTACTGTTACCATTGGTGGATCAACTATTGATGTTTTGTTTGATTCCGGGGCAACGCACTCTTTTGTTGCTACCCCTATTGCTGTGGGGCTTGAGTTGCCCAGTGATGTGCTTTCTCCACCGATGCGGGTGACCACCGCCACCGGAGAAAAATGTTTGACCTCCACTGTTCATCGCGATGTAGCGTTTCAGTGGGATGGCCGTGACTTCTTGGTAGATCTGATAGGATTGCCGATGGCCAACCTTCAAATTATTTTGGGCATGGATTGGTTGTCCAGAAACTGTGCAATGATTGACTGTTGTGCCAAGAAAGTGGTGATGTCTCCGGGTGGGTCCACAGCCAGTTCCTCACCTTTCATTTCAGTCCTGCAGGCGAGGAGGGCCTTGAGAGCAGGGGCATTTGGCTATGTCATGTTGGGAGGTTTGGTGAGTGGGACACAGGAGGATCTCACTGGCATTCCTGTGGTGAGGGAATTCCTCGAGGTGTTTCCTGAGGAGATTCCTGAGTTTCCACCGCAGAGGGAGATAGAGTTCTCTATAGATTTATTGCCTGGTGTGGGGCCTATCTCGTTGGCTCCATACCGGATGTCGCCACCAGAGTTGGCGGAGCTGAAGAAGCATATTGAGGAGCTTTCAGCGAAAGACTTTATTCGGCCGAGTGTGTCTCCCTGGGGAGCACCGGTCATTTTTGTAAAAAAGAAAGATGGGACCATGCGGTTGTGCACCGACTACAGACAGCTGAACAAGGTGACAATCAAGAACAAGTACCCTCTTCCACGCATTGATGATTTGCTGGATCAGCTCAGGGGTGCATGCGTGTATTCCAAGATTGATCTCCGGTCCGGTTATCATCAGATACGGGTAAAGCCGGAGGATGTCCCAAAGACAGCATTTCGCTCAAGGTACGGGCACTATGAGTATTTGGTGATTCCGTTTGGACTCACCAATGCACCCGCAGTGTTCATGGACTACATGAACAGAATCTTCCAGCCGTACCTGGATCAGTTTGTGATCGTCTTCATTGACGACATCTTGATCTACTCCAAGACGGAGGAGGAGCATACCGAGCACTTCAAGATTGTGCTGCAAGTGCTAAAAGAGAAAAAGCTCTATGCGAAGCCGTCAAAATGTGAGTTTTGGCTCAAGGCGGTGAAATTTCTGGGTCATGTAATTTCTGCTAATGGAGTTGCAGTTGATCCTAACAAGATTGAGGCCGTGATGGATTGGGAGAGGCCCAAGACGGTTACAGAAGTGAGAAGCTTCTTGGGTTTGGCCGGGTACTATCGGAGGTTCATAGAAGGATTCTCCAAGATGGTGCTACCGATGACTCGCCTTACCCGAAAGGAGACTCCATTCGTGTGGACACATGAGTGTGAGGAGTGTTTCCAGGAGTTAAAGGAGAGACTGACTACTGCTCCAGTGTTAGTTCTTCCTGATCCTGCGGAGCAATTCGAGTTGTATTGCGATGCCTCTGGTAAAGAACTTGGCTGTGTGCTGATGCAGAAAGGGAAAGCGGTTGCTTACGCTTCAAGACAGTTGAAACCTCATGAGGAGAACTACCCGACTCACGACTTGGAGTTGGCAGCCATTGTTTTTGCTTTCAAGATTTGGAGGCATTACCTGTTTGGCATGAAGTTTGCTGTATTCAGTGATCACAAGAGCCTGAAATATCTGTTTGACCAGAAGGAGTTGAACATGAGACAGCGTAGATGGACGGAGTTCTTGAAGGACTACGACTTTGAGTTGAGGTATCATCCTGGCAAGGCCAATGTGGTAGCCGATGCTTTGAGTCGGAAATCCGTGAGCTTATCCAGCTTAATGATGAACGACTACGAGGTGATCGAGAAGTTCAGAGACTTGAGAGTGAACTCCTTGTTTGGGGGTGCACTGCTTGAGATGGAAATAGCGGAAGTGATTAATGAGCTGATGGAAAAGATCAAAGAGGCGCAAGTGCAAAGAGAGTGCCTCGATTATGTGAAGAACCAGGACGGTGTGTCTTGGAACGATGACGGATTGCTGCTGTTTCAGAAGAGGATTGTGATTCCTCGAGGGCCATTGACCGAAGAGGTGATGACAGAGGCTCATAAGGGACGGTTTACTATTCACCCTGGTGCCACAAAAATGTACCAGGACTTAAAGAGAAATTTTTGGTGGCCGAGCATGAAGAAGGACATAGCGGTCTACGTGTCCAAGTGTCTGATTTGCCAGAAAGTAAAGATTGAGCACCAGAAACCGTCTGGTAAACTTCAACCTCTGGAGATTCCACAGTGGAAGTGGGAAAGTATTTCCATGGACTTCGTGGTGGGATTGCCTAAAACTCAGGCTGGTTGTGACTCTATCTGGGTCATTGTGGACAGATTGACCAAGTCTGCCCATTTTCTTCCAGTGAAGGTGAGCTTCACTACAGAGCAGTTGGCCAAGCTATATGTCCGCGAGATCGTGAGGCTTTACGGGGTGCCCGAGAGTATCATCAGTGATAGGGACCCGAAGTTCACATCTCGGTTCTGGGAGGCGCTGCAGGAGGCTTTTGGTACGCAGTTGAGATTGAGTACCGCCTATCACCCTCAGACTGACGGACAGACTGAGCGGACCATCCAGACATTGGAGGACATGTTGAGAGCTTGCACGTTGGAGCAGGGTTCTGCATGGGATAGGTACCTTCCGTTGGTTGAATTCTCGTACAACAACAGTTTTCATGCTAGTCTGGGCATGGCACCCTACGAGGCGCTGTACGGTAGGAGGTGTCGGACTCCTACCTGCTGGTCTGAGGTTGGAGATAAAGAGCTTTTCGGCTTGGACTTTGTCAAGATACTACCCTACAGATCCAGATGATCAGGGAAAAGTTGAAGCAGGCGCAGAATCGTCAGAAGAGCTACTATGATGTCAAGCATCGACCACTGGAGTTCAGTGAGGGTGAGCACGTGTTTGTGAAACTTTCACCTGTCACCGGTGTTGGACGGGCACTCGGCGTGAGGAAGTTGAGCCCGCGATTCATAGGGCCCTACCAGATCCTTGGTGGAGTAGGACCAGTTGCCTATCGACTCGTCTTACCTCCGAACCTAGCCAACATCCACGACGTGTTTCACGTGTCTCAGCTTCGGAAGTACATAGCAGATCCTTCGCACGTGGTACAGTCGGATGATGTGGAGGTTCGGGAGAACCTAAAGACTCCCGTCGGACCACTCAAGATTCTCGATCGAGGCGAGAAACAGCTCAGGAGCAAGATCATTCCGATGGTCAAAGTACAATGGTCAGGAAGAACTCCTGAGGAGTGTACCTGGGAGCGAGAGGATGAGCTTCTCCGACAGTATCCCGACTTTCGAGACAGGTATGTTTCTGATTTTGAGGACAAAATCCTTAAAAAGGTGGGGTGAATGTAAGAACCCGCACCGCTAATTAAGGTAATTAGTGAATTAATTATGATAATTAGGAAATAATTCCATAATTGACCCTAATAATTATTAATGGGCTTAGATAATTATATTGAGTGAGTAAAAATGCTGAAAGTCGCTTTTCGGAAGAAAAGCGCAGATACCGGTTTTGCTACTCGGTATACATGCGTACCGGAAAAGTATCCGGAAAATTATAACGAATGCATGATAATTACTAGAATATTATGTAGGACTTGTAAAACAAGTTTCAAGTCAAAATGACGTAATCTGATGTCAGAACTGATACTGGCTATGGAAAAGCGCGTACCGGAAAGGTGCTCCGAAAAATAAAATAAAAATATGAAAAATCTTAGAAAAATGCGTAGGTCTAGATTCCAAAGTTTGTGATCAATATCTTTTACTTTGCTATTAAGGCTAATACTGCGCGGTTAGTGGCTTGGGCCTATAAATAGACCCATTAGTGGGCACAAAACCCTAGGCCATACATTTCCTACGTGAATAGTGGCTGCTGCTGCCACCCTTCTTCTTCTTCCTCTTCTTCTTCTTCTTCTTCTTCCTTCTTCATTTTTTTGCCAAGTTATCACCTTTCATGCTTGTTTAAACACTTGTGAAGGTGAGAGTAAACCTTGGGGCTGCATTGTGGCTATCATTCTGAGTTGAGGGGTAGTTAGTGAGCATGAGTTTGGAGCTTTAGTAATGGCTACTTTGTGGTAGTCATTGTGAGCTTCAAAGTGCCTTCTTGTGGTGCAAGAACCACCTTGAAGTGCCATTTTCGTGCTCCTACTTAGGCTGGGTTTGAGGAACCTTGGGAGAGCTCCAAGAGCACAACTTGCCTCTGTTTTGAGCTTTGGTAAGTTATACCAACTATGATCATGGGTTTAAATGCTTAAAAATGGAACCTTGATGCATGTATTGAGCTAAGTTAATAACTTAAGGGTGGGGTAGGTTAAACACACCTAGAAATGCATGTTTAAGTGCCTTTAATCGGTTAAAAAGTTGAACCTATGGATTGGATATTCACGAAATGCAGAAAATGCATTCTGTCATGAGATATCCGGATATTGTCGGGCAGATATCCGGATATCAGTATCCGGATATGATATCCGGATATCCATATCCGGATATGGGGACAACAACGAACCTGTTTCGATAAAAATTCGATATCTTGAGCTACAGAGTTCCAAATCGAGTGCCGTTTGGACCTATGTGTAGCTAACACATAAGGCTATAACCCTGTAAAATTTCGTAGCCATTGGATAAGTGGTTTGATCTCAGTGTTACTTTAAAGTCGCGTCTTGGTTGCTGGAAATTCAGTTGGCAGCAGTCACTTTGCGAAAATCATAACCGGAGTTATACAACTCCGATTGAGGCATAAAGTATATCGTTGGAAACCTCAAGATGTCTAGTTTAACATTGTAAATATTAGAATATTAATATTGATATAATTATTGGTCTAAAACAGATTGTGATTCTGCTGTGTTTGGACTTTGAGTTTGTGCGGACTCTTGGCTTGGATAGCTAGCTTGCAAGGTAAGCTTTCGTGTCCTCGGTTTAGCCATTTTGATGTTCCACCATGTCCCATGGGGATGGGTTTATGCATGCTGTGTTACATGCTTTGATTATTTTGGAAATGCTGTTGAGCTGTTTATATGTAATGAGCTATTATGATATGCATGTGGTGTCCACCTAGACGGCAATCCTGAGTATGTAGTACATACAAGATGGAGAAGCATGTGGGTGAGGTGCAGGTAGTATCCATGTACTCATGTAGGCATAGACGTATTCCTACATTTCTCTGGCCAGTAGATTTGAAAGCACACATGACATGATTAATTGCTGCATCGCATGATTTTAGAACTTATACTGTAATACTGTTTTTAGAACTTATATTACACATGTAAGTGAGCTTGGGGTGGAGACTCCTTGAGGACCCCTTGTCTTACTGAGATTTCTTGTTAGAGATCTCACCCCACGTTTGGGGACGCTTATTTCAGGATCAGGTAATGTTGAGGGCTCAGGTGGCAGGAGGCCAGAGTTGAGCTGATATTCTGATATGCTGTCTTGCTGGATTTGCTGTTATGTTTTCCGCTTTTACTATGCTGATTATGTTGTGACTATTGGTTGGGCATTGTTGCCTTATTTGGTGAGCATGAGGTTTGTCCATGCCACATGATTGTGTTATTGTCCTTTTATTTTTAATGTTGTAATTAATGTATCAGGATTTTGACCCAGGCTGCATGTGTAGTCCTGCGGTTCTAGATACACACATTATATTTATGTACGAGGTATTCAGTTAGTTGTCTTGCAATTTACATACAGGCAGTATTTTTATGAAAATGATTAAGTAATCAAGTTGGTTAAGTTAATGACGTCATAATTGAATTAAAGAAAAAGTTATTCCGCATTTTAATTAAGCGTGGCTTAATACGATAGCGTGTTAACAATCCGGGTTAACACGGACTGTTACATGTTGCATGAGACAACTTGTCTCATGCAACATAAGAAAAATAAAACCCTAAAAGAAAAATGTTAGTGAAGACACACAGCAGCTGGATAACTTAAAGATTGCTGATGTAGTAAATCAATCATGTGAGTGACATTTTATTAAGCTGAATAGTTGGTTGCCATTGAATATTGTTGATATTATTCATAGTGTTTTACCTCCCATGGTTGAAGATGGACTTGACAAAAGGATATGGGAGATCCAGAAATCCCATTCTATTTCTCTTGGTGCTATATATGCTTTTGTGTTTAACAATGAAGTTATTGATGATGATACTAAGAAGATCTGGAGTAGGCTTTGGTCTTGGAAGAGAACTCAAAGTATTAAAATTTTTGCTTGGAAGCTGCTGCATCAGAAACTGTTAACGAATAGTATGATTTCCTCATGGTATGGTGGAGATGGAATGTGTAATTGTGGAAGTGGAGAGCTGAAAACTATTATTCATTCTTTAAGAGATTGTCACAGGGCTAAAATGGCTTGGGATTGTCTTATTCCAACTACTCATAGTGCTGAATTTTATAATGCTTCAATTGATCACTGGCTTATATTTAATTTCAGTGTTGATTCCTTTCAGAATGATCATGACAGGTGGTTCTCTATTTTTATGGTTGTTTGTTCGAAAATTTGGAGTTGGAGGAACATGCTGAATCATGGGGGAGAGGTGCCATTGATTGGAAGTAGAGTACAAATAATTAAAAATCTTGTTAAAGATATTGATTTGGCTGCTGCTCATCAAAATTCAAATAGATATAATCCTCATTTCAACAATGTTTTAGTAACTTGGAACTTTCCTGAGGAAGGCTTTGTAAAGGTGAATACTGATGGTGCTTTTCGTGGTAATCGTGGCTCACGGAGGAGTAATTAGAGACTCTCAAGGTATTTAGTTGAATGACTTTGCTTATAGTTTGGTCTTATGTTCTTCCTTTAAAGCCGAATTGTGGGGTATTTTGAGAGGTTTAGAGAGGGCTTAGTGCAGTGGTTATAAGAAAATTATTTTAGAGAGTGATTCGCTTATGGCAATTATTGTGCTCACCACAATACATTTGGTTTCTCGTATACGGACGTGGCTTGGAAAGTATTGGCAGGTTCGTCTTCAACACAACTTCAGGGAAGGCAACACTTGTGCAGACTGGTTAGCTAATTTTATGTTGGATGCTTCTGAGCAAGCTGATCATTATTTTTTAGTCAACCTCCTTTTGGTATTCATCCTTTATATTTGGGTGATCTTGCTTTGTAGTAAGGGTTCGTGATATGGCACTCCGTGGATAGTTTTCTTGTGTTTTCTTTTCTTTGTTTTGGGCTTTTAGCCCTTTTATTTATCAAAAAAAAGAGGAAGAAGAAGAAAATGTTATAAAATGATCTATTAAATATCAATTAAGAATAGAGAGATGTTAATATCAAATATTAGAGATTTTTACTTCTACAAAAATTAATATATTTTTTGCATATACTAATCAATAGATTTTTATAAAACTATTATCATATGACATATTTGAAAAAATTATATAAATTCTTTATTAAAGAGTATTTTTGTCAAAAATATTTATTTTTATCCTATCTAATATTATATAATGTATTACAAACATTGGATAATATTATCTTATACTGTTATACATACATTATCTTATACAACATTATGCCAAATATTGTAGAATATTAAAATTTAATCCAACTTTATACCATCGGTCTTTATATTATCAAGTTTTATACTATCACACCTATTTTTATCCAGTATACGAAACACGCTTAGAGTGAGAACATGGTCATGGATTCCTCTTACAGTAACACCACTTTGTCATGACCTATCTAAATCACTGTATTCACCAATATTAAATTATGCACTCATAAATATAACTCAACAATAGCTCAACTCAGAGTGGATATTCTCATGTGCTAATTAACATGATCATGTCATGTGGGGCGATCGTAATCATACATGGGAGAGTTAATGGCAGTGTTATTAAACCCGACCCGGGCTTCGACCCGGTCAGGGTACTGGGTTACTGGGTCACTGATCAGACCAGAGGGTCACCGGTCGGACCGGTTGACCCAGATATATATAGATATATTAAAAAATATATAGATATGAACATATAAATTCAATTATATTTTTCATATCTAAAATGAATTAAACAAGGTTCACTAAATAAGCTCAAAAACATGAAGTACAAATAAATAAAATTGCACGCTATTATTATGTCAATTTAAATTGCAACTCAGAATCCCCATAAACATACCTCTCAATGACATTGAACTCATATTTTTCAAATTCAACTACATTAAAATAACATACGTCACATTCTCTTAATTTATTATTTTGCAAATTGCTTCAGTATTGCAAACTGAAATTTGAGGTCGTAGACAGGGGTGGACCTAGGGGGCCACCCCCCAGATTTAAAGAAATTTTTATATATATATATAAAATAAAATTTGAGTAATATTATTAAATTATTTGTTTTTAAAATTTTATAATATAAAATTCCTCTCCATATCACATAACACTCAACTTTTTTTTTATTTCTATTCCTATTCCACTATTGATTTGAAAAAATGGCAAAAAAATTTATATATTGTTTTTTAAATAAAAAATTATGAATTTATGACAGTTTTGGAAATAAGGAATATTCAACACTCTCCGTTACAATAATCTTGACGTTCAAAATATTCGAGAACAAGGCTATGATGGAGCTAGCAATATGCAAGGTGAATGGAATGGATTGCAGGCTTTAATTTGCGCTGAGTGTCCAACTGCTTATTATGTCCATTGTTTAGCTCATCGCCTTCAACTTGCCTTGGTTGTCGCATCTCATGAGGTAAAACATGTTCATCAATTTTTTGAAAAATTAAACTTCATAATCAATATTGTTACTTCTTCTTGTAAACATAATGATGAGTCAACGACTTCCCAAGCAAGTGAGATTGCAAGAATGATTGCTATTGATGAACTCGAATCAGGAGTTGGTCTTAATCAGATTGGTAATTTACATCGAGCTGGAGCTACTCGTTGGAGTTCGCATTACAATTGAATATGCAGTTTGTTTAAAATGTTTAAAGCCACATGTGAAGTTCTTGACAATATTTCTAATGAAGGAAAGATAGCATCACATCGTGGAGATGCAGATAATGCATACTCATCATTGACATCTTTTGATTTTATCATTATATTGCACCTTATGAAAGAAATTATGGGTATTACCGAAGTCCTTTGTCAAGCTTTGCAAAGAATGTCTCAAGATATTTCAAATGCTTTACATCTGGTTTCAACTACAAAAGAGTTACTTCAGAAATTAAGAGAGACAGATTGGGAAGCTTTCTTGGTTCATTTTCAAGAATTTTGCATAAAACATAACATTGACATTTCACATATGAGTGCAAAATATATTGGAAGGAGAGGTCGTGCTCGAAATGAACAAGGTAATTTTTCTACTGAAAAATTTTATAGGGTAAATATCTTTTGTGCTACAATTGATTATCAATTGTAAGAATTAAATAGCAGGTTCAATGATAATACTGTAGAATTACTTGCTTTAAGCATGACTTTAGATTCAAGTAATGGTACAAGTCATTTAATAGTGATGATATACTTGTTGATAAATTATATTCTAGAGATTTCACAGAACAGGAAAAATTGCATTTGAAGATGGAGTTACAACGTTTTAAGCTTGACATTCCTAAATATCCATATTTGATTAATTTATCAACTACATCAAAATTATGTCAAGGGCTAGCAAGAACTGGAAACTCCATCATTTACCCTCTTATTGATAGAGTGATTAGACTTGTACTCACACTTCCAATTTCTACAGCAACTACTGAAAGATCTTTCTAAGCTAGGAAGATAATGAAGACCAGGTTTCGAAATAGAATGGAAGACCAATTTCTTAATGATTCTTTGATTACATACATTGAAAAAGAAATTGTTTTGAGTTTTAGCACGGAATCAATTATAGATGAGTTTAACAGTATGAAAACACGTAGAGTAATAGTCAACTGAAGTGATATTAATTTCTGTAATATATTTCTTTTAATTTTTTGCATATTAGGTCTGTATTGTATTTGAAGTACTTTTATTTATGAAGAGGTATTTTTATTTTTCGCCCCCTCGATAAAATTCCTGGGTCCGCCACTGGTCGTACAAGAGTATATTAGCAAATAAAATTATAAAAAGTTTTTACAATGACTTCTAAATTTTTTTTTCTAATAAGATGAAATAATTTTGATTTTTTTTTTAAAAAAAAATGCATGACCTGACCGAGTCAACGGGTCACCGATTTTGACCGGGTTTGGCCGGGTTTGACCGGGTCGATGCATGACCGGTCCAATGCTTGACCTGGACCGGTCTAATGACCGGGTCGACCCGACCGGGTCGGGTGGGTTTTACAACAATGGTTAATGGTGATAAGAGAGGAGAGAGAAAAAAAGATAGAAAGTTACACAATCATCACCGTTGATTTAGAGACTGTTTGGATCCTCTTCTTTTTAAGCTAGAAGCTACCTATCAGTTAAAGCTAAAAAAAAAGATCTTAAAAAAAATAGTAATCACATAAATTTTTTAGCTTAAAAGCACGTATTTCAAGAAAATTATCTCTCTCTATATTTATAAGTCTTCATTTTAAAGAAATGCACACAATTCAGGAAAAGTAGATAAGAGCTTAAAAAAAAGCTCATCCTTGGAGCTTTTAGCTTTCAACTTTGTTTTTCATTATAAAAAAAAGAATTTTTCATTATAAGAGCTTTTTTCAAAACCTGTTTGGCCTAACTTATGCTTATAAGTAGCTTTTAGCTTAAAAAAAAAATCCAAACAAGCACTTAATTATTAATGGATAAGATCATCTCACATGACATGATCATGTTAAATTACATACGAGGGAATCCATTTCCAGCTCAATTAGTTACCAATTGGGCATCGGCTTAATTTGTTGTTCACTTTGAGACGGGGTCATGTATTCGCTTTTCTCTGCCACTTTCTTATGTTCAAAATCAAAAAGATTTTTAGCCAATTTGAATAAGTTGCATGAAATTCAACTGAATACCAATAACCACCTGGATCAGTTTAACTCAGACCTAGACAAGGCCCTCCAGGAAGAACTGAACCGAGTGTTGGATCAAGAAGAAGCTCTTTGGTTTCAAAAAGCTAGATGCAATTGGATAAAAGATGGAGATCGGAACACTAGATTTTATCATACGACTACTATCATCAGGAGGGCTAGGAATAAGATCCTAGAATTAAAAAATGATGAAGGTCATCCTGTTAGAGAAGAAGGAAATCTGAAGAAGCTTATTTTAGGGTTTTTCAATAACCTGTTCGCAGAAGAAAACTGTAATAGACCTTGGGCTGTCACTAGTGTTAACTGGCCTGGCCTTGTTGAATCTGATCTGAAGTTGATTAATGAGCCCATAACTGATCTTATGATTAAGGAGGCTTTTTTTTCCATGGGTGGTCTCAAAGCTCCTGGCCCTGATGGATTCCCAGCTCTTTTCTTCCAAAAAAATTGGGATCTCCTGAAGAAGCAAGTGGTAGAGTGTGCCTCTCATATATGGAAGAATCCAGGTGATGTTAGGGATCTCAATAAAACCTTACTTGTCTTAATTCCAAAACTTGCTAAACCTGAAAGAATTTCTCAATTTCGGCCTATAGCTCTTTGCTCAGTGTTATATAAAGGTATCAGTAAAATTATTGTTGGGAAGCTGAAACCCATTCTAAACAAGCTAATCTCCCCTCACACCAAGTCAGCTTCGTTCCCAATAGGCAAATTCAAGACAATATTGTTATTGCTCAGGAGATGGTTCATTCTATGAATAGAATGAAAGGTAAGCGGGGCTTTTTTACTATAAAGATTGATCTCGAAAAAGCCTATGATCGCATGTCCTGGAGTTTCATCCATAAAGTGCTTAAGGAGATTAGTCTTAATGATCAATTTGTGAATCTCATCATGCATTGCATCTCTACTTTTGAGCTGGAAATCCTTTGGAATGGTGCTAAGTCAGGCAGAATTTCTCCTAGCAGAGGCCTTAGACAAGGGGACCCCATATCTCCCTATATCTTTGTTCTGTGTATGGAGAAGCTGTCTCATTTAATTGCTGACTGCATTAATAGAGAGGAGTGGAAGCCCATGAAAGCTGGAAAAGGTGGTCCAATTATATCTCACCTTCTTTTTGCAGATGATTTGCTTCTTTTCGGTGAAGCTAGCATTAATCAGATCAAGACTATTCTGAACTGTCTTGCAATCTTCGGTGACATGTCGGGGCAAAAGGTTAGTTACCCCAAATCAAACATTTTCTTCTCTAAGAATGTTTCTTCTGAGCTGGCTAATTCTATTGTGGAGATAAGTGGCTTTGCTCATACTAGGAATATTGGCAGATACCTGGGCTATAGAATGAAGCATGGAAGAATAAATAAACTACATTATGGAGAGATCATGGACAGAGTAAATGGGAGACTCCAGGGCTGGAAAAAGAGCTGCTTGTCTATGGCAGGGAGAGTGACATTAGCTAAATCAGTCATTTCAGCTATTCCTATGTTTCATATGCAGAATAGCCTTCTCCCAAAGGGCATCTGTGATGAGATAGAAAGAATTCAAAGGAGCTTTATTTGGGGAGACACTGATAATCATAGGAATCACCATGCGGTAAGGTGGGAGCAGCTCCAGATGGACAAAAAGCAAGGTGGTTTGGGGATCATCAATCTTAGAAAGCAAAATGAAGCTTTCCTGCAAAAATGTGCCTGGAAGTTAATTCAATCCCCTGACCACCTGTGGGCTCAAGTGCTAGTGGCTAAATATGGCAGAAATAAAGAGTTGTTAAAGGAGGTATCTTCTAAACCGTATGATTCTCATTTATGGAAAAGTTTATGCAAAGTCTGGCCAGATATGTTAAGTAACATCTCTTGGCAGATTGGTAATGGGAAGAAGGTTGATTTCTGGAAGGATGATTGGGCTGGTCTCAACACTAGCTTAATTTCGTTAGCAATTGTTCCTCTTTCAGCTGAGACTGTTGATCTCAAAATAAACCATAATTCTTTCTCTTCAGGAGAGGGATGGAATACGCACTTTCTCTTTAACCATTTTAATGAAAGTGTAGTAAACCAGATTATGGCTATTCCTCATCCTGATGGGGAAGCAGGAGAGGATTGTGTTAGCTGGAGAAATTTGCTTCCAGGTCAGTCTATAGTTAAATCGGCTTATAGAAATCTGACCTGTCCTAACTCCTTCTCTAGTGATAGCTGCTGGGACCGGATATGGAGTTGGAAAGGGAAAGAGAGAGTTAAGCTTCTTTTGTGGAAAATGCTCCATGGTAGGATGCTAACTAAAGACTATATCAGCAAATGGAGTGATTCCTCTAATAGCTGCCCCTCTTGTCCTGATCTAGCGGAGACCCTGCTCCATGCTTTTAGAGACTGTAATAAAGCTAAAAAGGTCTGGCTAATACCTTTGTTGCATCCTCTTCCTCCTGGTTTTTTCACCTCAAGCTGTTCCAAAGAGTGGATTATCCTCAATTTGAATATAAAGAATACCCATGCCAAGGACTGAAGGGACTTTTTCTTTACCGTTTGTAATTTCTTATGGTATTGGAGAAATAAAGAGCTTCATGAAGGCTTTGTAAAGAGACCTGAAGACCCTTCTCCTTGTATTGCTGAATCAATTAGAGAGTTAAGGTGCTGTAACAGAAAATGGTTAACAAAAGTTGATCCTATATACCCCCATCAGATCCTCCCCTGCCTGGATTGCTCCAACTCAAGGTTATTTAAAATTAAATGTTGATGGTGCAGTTTCTAATGAGAGAGCTGCATGTGGGGGATTATTGAGAAACTGGGAGGGGAATTGGGTTTCTGGTTTCTCTGTCTTTATTGGTTCCTGCTCCCCTTTGCAAGCTGAACTCTGGGCTATTTTACATGGGTTGGAGTTTGCTTGGAAATCTGGTTGGAAGAAAATTATTCTTGAATCAGATTCTGCTCAAGCCATTGGCCTTCTAACCATGACTGGTAATGACACTCGAAAGCTACCTCTGGTAACTAAGATTCGAGCTGCTCTCAATAAGGATTGGTCTGTCTTGTTGAAGCATATTTCTAGGACCTGTAATCATTGTGCGGACTGGCTAGCGAAGAAAGCAATGGATGAT